>JAQZBX010096201.1:0-11830 GCA_029593785.1 Cabassous unicinctus
CTTCCCTATCTAAAATTTTTGAACTTAATCTGTTTTTTATTAATTTGCCATAATGTTTTTCTTGGTCAAAATGGTTAGAATTTTTTCCTTTATTTTTTAATTTATTTTTTTCCAGGACCATAAAGACAGAGCATATATTTCATTGTCAAATTTTGCTAGTTCCTAACTCCTTCAACCTTCTTATCTCAGAGGTTATCTCTTGATTTCCATCTAAGTCCAGCCCCACTCCAGCCTCTAGGATCAGGCCTAACCCAGCAGGAAGGAATGGAGGAGCTCTGCCTCTGTCCTCTTGATATCACCATCAAATTGCACTAGGTCCTGGACCAGTTCCAATACCCAACCGTGAGTCTTCTTTCTAATGCTTTAGCTTTTGCCTCATTCCCTTGAGTATCTGTCCTGGGAACCTGCCCCATGATGAGTTCCTTCAAAGGTAGGCCTGGCTCTTCTCTCTCCAGAAGATTCTCTTCCCACTATTCCAGTTAGCCCTTTCCACCCATCTCCTTCAGTTTCTCACACTCAGAACTGGAGTCTCACCCCAACCCACCCAGTGACTGGGGCCCACTGATTGGCTGTCTGGGTTTCTGACTGTCACACATATTCCCCTCGGTTTCCATGTGCTGCATCACTTCCTCCCCTACCAATTACTGCCAGTCTCGGAGCTCCCGTTTGACTGCTTGCATCAACAATGGCTCCTTAGCTATAGGGCCATGCTTGCCCACCTGACTCTTTCTCTGCACCTGTAGTGTGGGCCTTCTTTGCTTGCCCCTCCATTTCTCTCCTTCCTCACACCTACTTTGGTCCCCTTTGGCAGGCATAATTTTCAGTTCCTCCCTATTATATCCAGTTTCCTATTGTTTCCATTTATGCCAGGAGTTTTGACCTGTACCAGGTAAATTATACCATTATAACTTGACGCTCTTAGAAGGGAATTCATTCTCTCTGAACCCCTGACTTTAACCTTCCTTAGTCACCAAAATCACTAACTTCCCCACACCAAGCACATATCAACTCAGATTGTTTCACCACCCTTTGCTCTCCAGCAAAAAGAATCTAGCACTTGAACTTGGTATTTAATAGTTGGTATTTAATATTTTCCCTTTTAATCTCTTGGCCAGAAAACTTGTCACATGACTTCACAAGTGAGTTATTGGCCCAGTAAAGACAAAGACTTGCTGAAGAATAGATCCAGGAGAGAAGAACTAGTTCTGTAGTAATGTTTGAGAATGAATTCAGGTTTGCCACCATTCCCAAGTTCTTCTTTTAAGTTTATGGAGACGAGTTTGCTAGCTGTGGAGCAAGAAATAATCTGTGAATATTCTGGCTGAGAATATCTTGTATTACTTATTTTATTCCATTTGAACATTTTAAGAGAAAGTCTCAAGGCCCAAAGAAATTGGAGTAAGCAAACTCCTATAGTTCCCCTCTCAGGGTCAGCAGAAATTGGCCATATATATATTACAGGAGATAGATTTTTTTAAGGAGCAATTTCTCACAGGGATTGATTTAAGCAGACGGGATTAGGGTGGGACCCAGAAGTGGGCTCTGGGAGAAACAGATCCTTAAGGAAGTGGGATGCCAAGCCAAGGTTTTATCCTCACTTATTATGAAGCTTCATCCTTGGGACTTTCTAAAGCCAAAAATAAAAACCTAAAAAAGAAAAGGCAACAGCCACCACCTCCACCTTTGGAAGACCATGGAAAGAACCTTTGTTTCAACCATGCTTTGTAGAGAAGTTTCTCAACAGTCTAACTTCCCTTGGCTTTCCAGAGCCTTGATTTGGATGGAAACCCCTATGCAGCTTGTCATTTTCCTCTGCAAGCATTGCCTAACTGAACCTACTCACTGGAACGGGGGTGTTTGATTTGAACAAAGCCCTCTTAGACTTGATCATTGGGGTTGAGAGAGTAGTGAGTTGTGTTGAAACTCCCCAGTACAACCAAAGATCATGTGACTTCCCAGAATCCACCAACACTCTGGAAATGGCCAGGAAAATCTTCTGGATGATTCATCCCAAAGTCTTGACCCCATTACTCATGGCCTCAGCCTCCTCCAGGACTGGCAGAAGGCTGTGAGGCACTTTGACAACTGGGGTTAGGGTCTCAGTTATGATCTACTGGAAGGGACCAGAGAGGATCATGGAGATCTGGGCTCAGTGGGAGAAGAGCTGCTCAGGGATGGATACTGAAGATGTTTGTAGAACCTCCTTCTCAGAGGAATTCTCCCTACTTTCTCCCTTCTCCTTCCTCTTCTCACCTCCCACCATTGTCAACAATGTTTATTGATCTTCCATTGCCAGGCAACCAGTCAGCTTATCTCCTCTCTCACTTTCATTTAACCAATCTGTTTCCTGCTAGGCCAAACAAAGAAGAGCCCTTGGTATAGCTACTGCTTCATGGGCAGTCTTACATGAATAAGGAGTAAGGTTAACAAATTAAAAAAAAAAAAGCAAACAGGACACCCAGTAAAATTTGAATTTCAGGTAAATAATGAATAACATTTTTAGTGTTAAGTATGTCCCATGCAATATTTGAAAAACACTTATACTGAAAAATTACTTAAAAGTAGTTCAAATTTAGCTGGGCATCCTGTGTTTCCTCTGGCAACCCTAGTAAGGAGACAAGGGAATTTGATCTCTGAGATGGACAACCAGATGACAAAGTGGAGGGACCACTGAACTCATCCATTTCTAAATTGCTCTCACTTAAATCCTCAGAAATCTTGCGTGGGTGGATCAACATGTTTCTTCCATCCATATTTTCCATTTCTCTCATCTTATGGCCAAATGTCCCTCTTTATTGTCTTGGGAACAACATTTTAATTATCTAGAATGGGGATTTATGATGGGGAGTGGACTCAGGAGTTGAGTGGGTAGTAAACTGAGCAAACTGGAGGCACTCACGTAGCAGGGACTCTCTGCCCCTGTGGATGGTGTTTCCTTATTGAGCTCCTCAGCTCTCTACCCACCTTTATTAATGATAACAGCTCACACAAATGGAGCCCATGATATGTAGCATACTGTGCTTTACATGCACAATCTCATTTAATTCTCATGACCAACCACAAGGTAGCTGCCTATCTCATCCTCCTTTTACAAATGAGAATCAGCAAAGTGGAACAACCTGCCTAAAATCAGATAACCAGGAGGTGGTCCATACGGGATCCAAACCTAGGTCTGGTCAACTCCAGAGCCAACGACCTCTGGAATGGCATGCCAAGAACGGACTAGGTAGGGAAAAGGGCTCATTAGAATCTCACAAGGGAAGATGAGATAATCTGTAATGCCCTTTGGGGCACCAACTCCAAATCCTTACGATACTGACAGGATCGAATTGTTTACAGACTGTGAGAGCTGCGTTGGTACATCACCCATGCCTAGCATAGTGCTGGTACACAGGGGCAGCTCAAAAAAAAATTCTTAAGAAATGAACAAATGGGCTCCATAAATTAATGAAATGGAGAGTCAGAGAAAGTGACTAGCCAGCACCATGCAGGAAGTCAGGGAATGTGGAGAACATGCCCCATGTATGTTGGTCCCCTTTTTTCTTTCTCCTTTTCCCATACCTGCCATAGCTGCCATGTCCTCTCATGGCCTTTCTTCTGCCCATCGCCCTCTTCCTCATTTCTCAACTATCAGTCCCAGTGATCCTCTATTGCTCCCCAGAGAGAGCATCCTGCTCCACCTAGAGGACAACAGAGTTATCAATTTTCTGAGAAGGGAGTGACTGATGCTGAGGTGTTGGGATGAGGCTGCTGGTGCCTCTGGCATTGGGCTTCCTTTGGACAGTCCTAGAAGAGCCTCTCCTGCAGAAAAGCAGAGGTGCCTCCCCCAGAGAAATGAGTGCCGGACTACCAGGTTGCCTACCTAAGACATTCATCCCATCCTTGAACTCCAGGCCTTTCTTGATAACCATCTTAGCCTCCTCAGGGGCCTCCGTCACAGTCTCGTTCAACAGGGAGACAACAGCGTTGGTTGCGTTGGCCTCCTTGTCTGACTGAGGTGCCACCAGGACTTTCTTCGTCACTGTTTGAATCTGATAGAATTGGGGGGAAAAGCATAAAGATGAGATTTGGTCTAAAAGGTCAACAGAGGACTGGCCATTGACAACTTTTGAGGTTCCCAATATATTAAAAATCATTGAGCCACACAAAAACCTGCACATGAATATTTATGGCAGCTTTATTAATAATGGCCAAAACTTGGAAATGGCCCTGATGTCCTTCAATAGGTGAATACATAAACAAACTCTGGCACATCCATACAATGGAATGTTATTCAGCACTAAGAGAAAATGAGGTATCCAGCCACAAAAAGACATGGAGGAACTTTAAATACATATTGCTAAGTAGAAGAAGCCAGTCTTCAAAGGCTACATACTATATGATTCCAACTATATGACATTCTATTTTTTTTTTTACCAGGAGGCCCCAGGATCGAACCCAGGTCCCTCAATATGGGAGATGGATGCCCAACCATTTGAGCCACATCCGCCCCCTTATATGACATTCTTGAAAAAGCAAAATGATAGAGACTGTAAAAGATCAATGGTTGCCAGGGATTCAAAGGGAAGAGGGGAGGGTTGAATGGGTGGAGCACAGAGCATTTTTAGGCCAGTGAAACTATTCTGCATATACTGTAATGGTGGATACAGGACATTACGCATTTGTCAAAACCCGTGGAACTGTACATAAAAAGAGTGGACCTTAATGTAAAGTATGAACTTCAGTTAATAACAATGTATCAATATTTGTTCATCAGTTTTAACAAATGTAGCACATTAGTGCAAGATGTTAGTAATAGGGGAGAGTGTGTGTAAAGGGGAAAGGGTATATATGGGGACTCTCTATTTTTTGCAAATATTCTGTAAACATAAAATTGCTTTAAAAAATGAAGTTTATTAAAAAATAATTTAGAAATGCTGCACTAAGATTATGAAAATTGGGAATATTTTGCATGTTTATGTTTAATAAAGTGATTTTTTTTTACACAAATGCAATGTGATACAACTGTCCTAGTCACAAGATAATTACAGGATTTATAAAATTCACTTGTAAAACTATAAGCAATGTGACCCAGTAATGAAACATGAATTTAAAGTTGGGGGTTGATGTCTTTTTCTTTCATTCCCATGACTGTAGCTTTGTACTTCATAGACAATAACAAAAGTCTAACTTGTGTGATCTTTGCAATGTGAGACCCAGTTAGATGCCCCTCCTGCTCCTTGTGACAGTCCTTGGGTTTGGTCAAGAATGAGTGTGAGAGGACCATGGCAGTGGGGTCAGATCAGCAACTCATAATCCGTCTGCTTTGTTCCCACCTCCCACCACCTTGCCTGGTTCCTGTTGGACAGAGTCATCATAGGCCAGCTCTAAGTTTGTGCTTCTTCCAGAACTGGGTTTTACTGGGAATCTCCATTTGGGCACCAGGTATGCCAGTTGCCAGCAGCTGTCATGGTAGGGACAGTTTTGCTCATAGCTTTGATCCAAAGATAAGGTGGGAAGATACCTGCTCCTTCTAGGCAGCCATGTCAAGTCTTGCTCAATGTTCCCCAAGTATCTGTGTAAATGGCCTCCCAAGGAACCTCTCACACTAAGCCTCAGCATCCGTAGCAGCCGACCTATTTTTAAAGGTGCCAGGCATCCTGCATGCAGAGTGCTGTGAAAACTCACATCTGAGCCCAGAGAAACACTACCCTCCAAGAGCATTAAAATAGAACTCACATAGAATCCTAGAATGTCAGTGCCAGCACGTAGTAGGTAACAGATGGCTGAACCCTGAGTAGCTGTGGAAGAGGATGCATGGAGAAGTCAAACCACTTGTTGGATGTCATTGAGTTATTGGCAGAGCTGGGATTTCAACTCAGATGACCTGACTATTACTGAGTTCTTTCACAGCCTCACTGCATGTTAAACTCTTGGATGTAATCCTACTGCAGCTGGGCCCAATGGTAAGCATGTTGATAAGCTATGTGAAATGGCAGAGAAAAGGGGACAGCATGCTCTGGAGTGTCCCAGCCTGGCCACATGTGCTTGTGTAGGGAGAGAGGAAGCCCAGTACTGGGTGTGCATGGAGGAAACGGGCAGCTCATGGGCCCCTTCGTCTGGGAAGGCAATGGCATGAAGAGAGAATATGGGAGTAGTCAGTAGGGAAGCTTCCATGTACAACAGAGTCAAGCTCCCAGGAAAGACGGCAGAACCAGGAGCCAACTGTAGACCCATTCTGAAGATGCTAAAGAGGCCATAACTTGGGTTAATAATAGTAATGGTCATGGACTTAAATAAATGTTGCCTTCCAGGGCCAGGTGGGGGCAAGATGCTACATGTTTTACATCTATTACTTCTTATGTCAATCACAGGGCTAAGTAATTAACCCAAGGTCAAATAGTTAGTTGCTCAGCCAGGATTCAAAGGGAGTTGTGTTTGCCTCCAAAATCCAGTTTCCGAATAGCATAGTGCAGTAGCTGAAGTTGAAGCTGAGGAGGTAGAGACACTAACATCGAGTGTTCTCTGGCTGAGTTCTTTATTCAAGGAGCCTCTTTGAAGCAGTCATCCCCATCTGGATGCCACGTCTAGTCTACCCAAGTCCAAGTCACCATCATCTCTCACCTTAAAACCTGCAAGAGCTCTCTAACTGACCTCCCACCTCTCTACTTCCTACCTAGAGTCTAAAAGTCCCCAAGATTCCTATAGCTATATCTATACCCATAGCTGCAGATTGATCTTTTAAAAATAGAAACACTGTCACCTTCCCACCTAAAACCCTCTTAGAATAAGATGCCAAATTCTGACCCTGGCCCACCAAGTCCTACCTGAGCTGGGTTTTGCCTTCCTCTGACATCATCTCATCCCTTCCCCCATCCTATCCCTTCCCTTCACACTGCCCTCCTTTCTGTTCTCTGAATATGCCAGATACTTTCCAACCTCTGCACATATGGGGCCTCTGCTTGGAAGGCTCGTCACCCAGTTATACTCAGGCCTAGCTCATTCTGATCCCTTATATCTCAGTTCAAATATTTCCCCCAGTTGCTCTTAGCCCATAATCCTGTCTCTAACCTTCAGAGCACTTGTCTTAATCTTCACATATCTTGTGTGTCTGATTTTTGTTTGCTTGGTCTATCTCCCTCTGCTTGAATGTATGATTCATGGGGCAGGGACCTTGTCTATCTCACTCCCTGAGGCATCCTAGTTGCACAGCAGACAGCTTGGCACCCAATAGGTGCTCATAAGTAGAGGATGAATGAAATACAAAGATCACCCAATTCCCTGGAAGAAAAGAACCCATGTGGTCACTGTTACTGGGCTTGATTTCATGTTTTCAGGCCATATCTTACAGCCTCTAGCCTAGTTACTCTCTTGGAGACCCTACCTTGGTTCAGTCAGGCCTAAGCATCAAGCACGAGACCTCTCATCTCTCAAAGATGTAGGGATTTGACCAACCTCGTCTCTGTCACCTTGAGCTAAGGTAGCCTCCTCTCTGGGAACAGCTCACTTTCCTGTGCGTATCTCTGGGTCTAGCATGGTTGGGAAGTCCCCTCCATCCAAGAGAAGTTACTTTAAATCATTCCAGCTGCACCTCATGGCATGGAAGGCACATCTCTTGAGCCCTTCCTCTCTGGTAATGTAACAGCACAATCTGATAAGAGTTCCCCTTTCTCAAGCTCTCTCCAAGGCAATAAGCTCATGGGATTCCATCTAGTTTGAGATCCTTTTCCTCTGGGATACCTGAGGTCAGGCATAAGGTATCCATAACCCACCCTCACCCCAATAATCCTTTGATTATCCTAACACAACAGGACCATGAGCCAGGGCTTAGCTGGGGACTACATGTTCAGACCTTATAGGAGTTTTGCCTGTGGAAGGGTGAGGTTGGGTGAGGTAGGTCAGGGAATGGCTCAGTCCCATATTCTGAGTTTCAGGCCATATATGAAAAGACTGTCCATCCAGCATGAGCATGGCCGGTCCCACAAAAACTCACTGCCAAGATGAGAGAGCAACAGCTCCAAGTGCCTGCCTACTTCTTTCTTGGTCCTGCCTGAGTGACTGAGATGAAGGGCCTCTCCTTCTTGCAGGGCACAGGAAGGAGGCCCAAATCTGTCTTTCCCTATCCTCTCGTGTCCCTGCCCCAAGGCCCGGTCTTCTACCAGCTCAGCTTCCAGCAGCACAGTTTCAGAGCGTTCCTTCCAGAAAGTTAAGAATAGACTTGGCACCTAATTGTGTCTATCACCTAAAGGAAAGCAAATTCATCTTTCTAAGCAGGCTGTCTCAGAAGCAAACACATTACAGTATACGGAGGGAGCACCAACCAGTAAGCACCACCTCCTTCCTTGGACATTCTAGTCACCCTCTGTCCAACTTCTCCTACCTGGAATGGTTCCCTTTAACATAACTCCATGCTATAAGTGCCTCCAAAAGGGCATTTGAAATCAGAAAACATATCCCCACCCAGAGTAATGTGGACTCAGCAGTGATGGACAACTGCAATTTGGGGGCACCTGGGAGCACAGGCTTTTCCTCTAAACTACAGTTTCCCAAGTTCATTCCTTCATGATTCCTTGGAAATAATTGAAGGAGGCCTTGAACCTTTGGGTCTAAGCTCTGTTTCCTACCTGGACTAATAGGAACAGAGATGTATTCTAACCTAAACTGGCCTTGGGGCTAGACAACAGGCTGGTTAGTGGGGTCTAACGAGCTTACTCAGTGGTTTCACATAGCAGAATCACCTGTTTTTTAAAACCATGTTTTAGAAAGATATGTGTCTGTATGCAGTTGGTGGGAGTATACATCTCTACAAACTTTTATGGAGCCATTTTGTGACATCCAGCAAATTTAAAATGTAAAATGCTTTGGCAGGACATTTATACTTCTAGAATTTATCCTTTAGAAGTACTATGTGATTGTGAAAAATGAAAGAGAGAGATGACTTTAAAACACTGTTAAATGAAAAAGCAAGGTGCAACACGATATGTATAATACAGCACCATTTGGGTTGAATATTTTAAAGCTTATGCACATATACATGCAAGAATGGGCAAAGAAAATATCTTGGAGGAAAGGTAAAATTCTCAATATGAGTAGCTCTGGAGAAGGGGATTTCAAACTTTTGATTTATGTAAAACATATATACTCCTCTACTATTTAAACTTTTTCACAATCCTCATGTATTACGTCCTCCATTAAAAAAAAAAAACAGCCAAGCCTCGTTCCTACCCCTGTAGACTCTGATACTGTAGGGCATGTGTATTTTTTAAACCTTCCACAAGTGGTTTTGCTCCACTACCAAGGCTGAGAACCACTGGGTACTGGAGAGGGTTGTGGGCAAAGGTGATAAAAAACGTGCCCTTGGGCGATGCAGAAACAGGAGCAAAAAAAGGAAGCAAGAGATAAAAGACAAAAGGGGGAAGGAGGATCCCAGAGCAGAGAGACAGTAAGACAGCCGAAAAGCAGGGAAGGTAAAAACAAGAATCTACAAGACTCTAATCCCAAGATCTTGTCCCAGTTCACCTCATACAACTCCTGGGCCTACACAGAGATAATTAAGCAAACCCAGAACTGGTTTGCTGAAACAGTCTCTAGGAGATCACTCTGATGACACAGAAGGCTAGAGCGGTGAGAACAAAGGCATGTTGGGTTACCTGTTGAAAACAGGCTTGGACGAGGTTCTCGGGGAAGAGATTTCGAATGAGGTCCAGGAAGGCATCCAGGCTGGACACTTCGTCATTCTTCTTGCCGGGCCCCAGCTGTTTCTTGAGCCTGGGATTCCCCGGGTGGATGGCTAAGACCAAGATGACCCCCAGCACAGCGGCGATGATGGTTGTGGACATGTAATACACCATGGCTCTTGTGCCTAAGCGACCACTGGCCTTAGCATCTAGGCCCGACAACCCTGGATTGAAAAGAAATTCAGAAGGATGAATGTATTCTGTTTCTATACATTACATGTTTCTGCATACCTGGAAACTTTGGCTCCAAATTTCTCCAATTCATTAGTGGTTAATGTAACTGCCGACTGCTGAATAGTCTGTCAATCCTACAGTTTACGATTCTATTTTCCAAGGACATTTTTGGGATTCTAGGGAATTGGGGAGAGTTGGAGATATCTGGTTCAGCGCTTAGAAAAAATTTTTTTAAAGTTGATGACAACCTTTTTGTCAGTCTGTAATAGTGAGTTAAACTTGAATATATTCCATGTTTAATTCTGAAATTATGTCCTTTTTACTTATTTGATGTTAAGATCTCCTTTCTTTTATGAATTTATGTGGCTGGTATGTGCTAGTTTTTAAAATTTATTTTTAATTATATTTCAATGTCCTCACTTGGGAAAATTTAAAAAAGAAAACTGGTAACCCTATGTCATGCCTCAAACCTGCTTTTGCATGTATTTCTGATAATCGAAATCCAGATCTAGGAACAGTGATCAAGTAAAACCCTTTAGTTTCTCAGAGGTGAAACAATGAAGACCACATTTCCTGACCTCTTATACGGATGAGAGAACATAACATAAAGCACCACACACGAAGCTGAGCACTTCATCTATAACACAGGAGGTTCTTGTGATTGACAGAGGGAATTCCAAACAAGTCACAAAAACTCCAGCCTCCATTGGGTTTTTTCCCCCAGTGTTCCTTCAATTTTTCCACTTCCTGGTTTCAGTTCCTGCTTTTGCTAGAGCGCGACATTGAACCCCTTTCTGAGGACCAGTTGTTTTCGCTGTGCAGGAGGAAGTCCTTGACATTAAGTTTTCTGAATTAAACTGACCCATAAATGACCCACATCTCCTCACAACGTAAATTCTAATTATCGCCAAATAGAAACTAGGTTTCCTTAACAGGTTGGCCAATGTATGATCAGTTAAACAGGCATAAAGAATATTTTCTTTGGTTTAGAAGAGGAACATTAAAATGTTTTTAAATGTTTAAGATTTAAAAGCACAGCTTCTCTCAACCTGGGGCTAAATGATAAGACCCCACCAGTCCCTGAGTTCCTGCATTTCCAGACACTGGGTCTACTGGTCAACCATCTATGAGTGTGTAGAACAACCTGACTTAGGATCTGACTCTCTTGGGTGCTCAGTCCACAGGGACAACTTTCCCAAGGTGACCCAGCTCCTTGGCATCCAGATAAGGACCAAAGCCTAGTTTCTCAACCCTCACTCAGAGCTCAGGCTCTAAACTAACTAGTTTAAGCATATGGAGAAGGAAAAAAATCAAAATAAAAAACTCAAATGAAATAATTAATTTTTTAGCCCAAAACAAGTGAACGTGATGACACACTTAAGGGTACCTTTCTTCTGAAAATCTCAAAAGCTTCCGATATTTAGCAGTTCATTTTTTTTAAAAAAAGATTTATTTATTTATTTATCCCACTCCCCCAATGTTTTATGCTCGCTGTCTGCTCTCTGTGTGTTATTCTGTGTCTGCTTGTCTTCTCTTTAGGCAGCACCAGGAACTGATCCTAGGACCTTCCGGAGTGGGAGAGAGGCGCTCAATCTCTTGCGCCACCTCAGCAACCTGGCCTGCTGCATGTCTTCCTCTGTGTCTCTTTTTGTTGTGTCATCTTGCTGCGCCAGCTCTCCACATGGACCAGCATTCCATGTGGGCCAGCACTCCTGTGTGGGCCAGCTCTCCTGCACAGGCCAGCACTCCTGCATGGGCCAGCACTCTTGCCGGGCCAGCATTCCACGCAGGCCAGAACTCTGCATAGGCCAGCTCTCTGCTCAGGCCAGCTTGCCTTTCACCAAGAGGCCCCGTGAATCAAACCTTGGACCTCCTATATGGTAGACGGGAGCCCAATCTCTTGAGCCACATCCGTTTCCCCAGTTCTTTTTTTTTTTTTT
>JAQZBX010096202.1:0-11830 GCA_029593785.1 Cabassous unicinctus
CAGCTGAAGGCAAGATAATCCCATCCACTATATCCATGGAATATAAGCCCTCTCTCACTTGGAGGTGGAGTGGACATCACCTTCCAAGTCCACTCAGGATGGGGGGAGGAGCTGTGGACTAGAGTGGAATTGGTGGTGTTCTGTTGTAGACATACTGTGATTCAAGCAATGGAAGAAATTGTAACACTGAGGTGGAGACGGTGGCCACTGGACATTTTTGGGGCAGGGAGAGGAGGGGCATTTGAAATACTCGGGCTTTTTTGGGACTTTGGGGGTTGTCCTGAGTGGCGAAGCACCGACGAATGTAGGCCATTTTCCATCAGAATATACCATGCAGAACTGGGTGGGAAAGAGTGTGGTCTGTGATGTGAACTGTAGTCTATGCTCGGTGGCAAGGCCCCAGGATGTGTATATGTGTATATCCATTGCAGGTGTAGTACCACACGGATGGGGAATGGTTGTGTGGGGTGTTTTTGGGGGTGTGGGCGGTGGGGAGCATGGGAATCCCTGTAGTTTCTGAGTAATATTTGGGTAATCTAGGCACCTTTATAAAATGTATATATATATATATAACAAATAACATTTATGTAAACAAATGCAAAAAAAATAAAAATAAAAATAAAAATAAATAAAATAATAATAAAAAAAAGAAAGAACCTCATACAAGCCTCCATGGAGAAAATATCTCAGGATGCTCTAGACCAGACCTTTTCGACATCGGCACTATCGATATTTTTTAATGGACACTTCTGTGGGGGTGGGGGCTGTCCCGTGCGTTATAGGATGTTTAGCAACCTTCCTAGCCTCTACTTACTGGGTGCCAGTAGCACCCGCCCCCAAGCTATAACAACTCCAAGTATCTCCAGACATGTCCAAATGTCCCCAGGCGAGGGGTGGGTAGGGGTGGCCAAATCACCCCAGCCGGAAAACCACTGATCCAAATGTTATTCCTGTTATGACAATGGGATGTAAATGTGGGCAGAAGGGATGTTGTGGGAAAGCAGATCTGCTCTCCCCTTCTCCTGAGGCCATCACATCGTGGGCTAGTTCAGGGACTGCTGCTCTGGGTATATTTAATGGGTTGGGGAAATTGACTCACTCATAAATATCAAGGGCAGGTGCAGAGGCCAAGAGACTAGCCAACATACCAGGACTCCAGGGCCATGTCTTCCTCCCTGCCCCATGCCATCCGTCAAATGGAGAGCTGCAAATGCCCCTCACTTCAGAAAGAGTTGTTTTGGGGGAACTGCCAGGAAATTTTGGAGTGGGGTCAGAGCTGAGGTTGGGGATGCACCCCAAATACCCAGCAGTTTTTTTTTAATTTTAAAAAAATGTTATTGAAGTATACCATTCATATATGAACATATATAAACACTAAGTGTATAGTAAAAGTTGTGAACTTACAAAACAAACATGCATATCATCATGCAGGGCCCCCATATATCACACCACCACCAATACCCTGTAATATTGTGAAACATTTTTTAAAAACTATGAAAGAGCATCATCAAAATATTACTACTAACTATATACCTTACATTTGGTGTATTTCTCTCCCAACCCACTTGATCATTAACACCCTGTTTGGTATTATATATTTGTTATAGTTCATGAGAGAATGTTCTCATAGTTGTCCTGTTAACCACAGTCCATATTTCACCACTGGATTCATTGTGTTATACAGTCCCATGCTTTGTACAATCCATTCGGTGTGTACACACAGTAGCTCTCATTTTTACAGAGTTGTGCTGTCATCACCTCAGTCAATTTTAGAATGTTTTTGTTACTCCAAAAGGAAAAATCCCATACTCCCTTAAAGGCCCCTATTGTTGCCCCTTAGAATCGATATAATATCTTCTTTGCCATTGCTGCAAAAATATTACAATATTACTGTTAACTATCATCCATAAGTTATATTAGTTGCAATTTTCCCATGTATCACCATATTCTTAACACTTTGTAAAAGAACATTCTTATTATGTTTATAATATTAACCACAGTCTTCATCCACCACTGAATTCACTATCTTATACATACCCTAGCTTATTCTCTAATTTCCTTTCAATTGACATTTACATCCCTAGACTACCTCTTTCAGGCACAGTCTCATTTATAAATCAGCAGTGTTAGTTATACTCACTATAAGGTGTTGCTATCAACTCTAATCATTCCACATTTTTACAATAAACCTTATTAAAAATTCTACATATATTAAGCCTCAGCTCCCATTCTCAACCCACATTTTATCTCTTAGTAACCTATACTCTAGAGCAGGGGTTCTTAACCTTTTTTGTTCCACAGACCCCTTTGCCAGTCAGGTGAAACCTATGGACCCCTTACTAAGTCCACCTATACTGTATTACTTAATAAATATATCACACCCAAACCAAAATATAACACACCCAAACCAACACATCCCTACAAGAATAATGTTTTCTTGCATTTCAGTTTGAAGCTCTCATATCCCTTGTTAAGAACCCCTGCTCTAGAGTTTACCTGTTTGAGTTTACTTACCATATTTAGTTCATATTAGTGAGACCATCCAATAATTGTCCTTTTGTGTCTGGCTTATTTCACTCAACATAATGTCCTCAAGGTTCATCCACATTGTCATATGCATCCTGATTTCATTTCTTCTTACAGCTGAATAGTATTCCATTGTGTGTATATACTGCATTTTGTTTATCCATTCATTGGTTGATGGACACTTGGGCTGGTTCCACATGTTAGCAATTGTGAATAGTGCTGCTATGAATATCAGTGTACGAATGTCAGTTCACGTCCTTGCTTTCGGTTCTTCTGAATTTATTCCTAGTAAGGGACTGCTGGATCACACAGCAGTTCTATATTCAGCTTCTTGAGGTACCGCCAAACTGTCTTCCACAGAGGCACCCCAGCAGCTGTCTGTTCTCTGAATAATGGCAGGGATGGTGCTGGGCCGGGCATGGTCTTCAGACAGACCACCGCAACAAGAAACAGCTCCGTTGCTGCAGCAGCTGAGCTCCACCTCTCTGGAAGAAGTAAGGACCCATTCGTGTTCCCTGTGGGGCACAGCTCCCAGCCAAGCATCTGGGAAACAATTACTGCTCTAGAAAAGAAGTGGGCAGCCCTGTGCTGGCAGCAGGGAGCAGGGGCTGAGGGCTCGAGGTGAGGATCCTAATCCAAGTGTCAAGCTCACTGGTTGGTTGACAGGAAGAGCCAGAGACGCCAACTCATGTTACCCACGTGACCAAGTCTGGATTCCTAAGCCGCATCTCCGAGACCCTATATGATCCCGTGCACCTGCCTCTCTAGCCTTGTTGCTCACCCCAACCTCCACACCCAAAGGTCTCTGTGGTGGTTTGGAGCTGTATGTACCCCAGTAAAACATGTTCTTAAAGTTAATCCAGGGGAGCAGATGTAGCTCAAGTGGTTGAGCACCTGCTTCCCATGTATGAGGTCCCGGTTTGAACAAGCAAACAAACAAAAAACCCAACTCTCCTTGGGGAGTGGGTGTAGCTCAGTGGTTGAGTGCCTACTTCCCATGTATGAGGCTCTGGGTACAATCCCCAGTACCTCCCAAAAAAAAAAAAAAAAAGTTAATCCAAATAAAAAATAAGATTACAAAAAAGAAAACATAAAGTTAATCCATTCCTGTGGGTGTGGACCCATTGTAAGTAGGACTTTTTAATGAGGTGACTTCAGTGAAGGTGTGGCCAACCTCAATCAGGATGGGTCTTAATCCTATTACTGAGCCCTTTATAAGCAGAATGAAATTGGGACATAAGAAAGAAAGCCACAGAGGGAGCAGGCAGAAGCTGAAATCAGCGGAATCTGGAAGAGAAGGGAGGGACCAGAAGAGGCCTCCATGTGCCTTGCCATGTGACAAGCTAAGGACCAGTGCTCACTGGCAGCCAGCCCCAGAATGCCATAGTCTTCGGAAAGAAAGCCTTGATGATGCCTTGATTTGGACTTTCTCTTAGCTTCAAAACCATGAGCAAATAATTTCCCATTATTTAAGCCGAACCATTGCATGGTATTTGTTTGAACAGACAATGAAACTAAAACAGTCTCCCAGTTACGAAGAGCTACTCAGAGTTCCCAAAATGAATCTCCTTCTACTGCACCTCTTCACCTTTGCATCCTTCCCTCCACCCAAGAGCCCTCCTCGCTTGCTTCTCTGGCCAGCTGGCTGGCAAATCTTCCTTCCAGAGCCCAAAGCCCTCTTGGCACCTCCCTTTGGGCAAAATTGCCCTTTCCCGCCATTCCCTGAAAGGTCTCCATTAAGCCACCATCCTTTACTTGTTGGCCCTTGGAGCTCAGAAGCCAAGAACTCCTCCTTCTTCTGATTCCAGCACCAAGCACAGTGCCAGGAAAAGACCAGGTGCTCGTATATTTGCTGATGAAAGACCTCACTCCATGTCCCCTCTCTGTGCCTTGTGGACTCTGCAGGCAAACTGGAAAGGCACCTGCAGAATCTGGTTCCCTAGCCCAAGCTGGGCCTGTGTGCATTTTCAGCCTTCCCTGACCCCTTAGCTGTCCAGATGTCCTACCCCCTCAGGGTGGTTTTCCTGTAAGGTCTGTCTAATGGCTCTTTCTACCTAAGCTGTGAATGGTTAACAGTGTGCATGTTCTTGCTCCAAGAACTGATGCATCCCAGCGGGCCCTTGAGCACCTTAACCCCAGGGAGGTGCCAGAGAAGTGTGTGAGATGTGGAGGTTCTCTGGGCTGTTCCCGAAAGACACCTGGCTCTGTGTTGGGGATTAAATCATGGACCCCATGAAGGATTCGTTCAAGTCTTAATCTGCATTCCTGTGGGTGTAAACCCATTTATAAATAGGACATTGGAGGATATTATTAGATAAGGTGTAGCCAGACTGCATCAGGGAGGGTCTTAATTTGTATTACTGGTGCCTTATAAAGAGAGAACATCAGGATATGACTGGTAGAAGCCAGAAGTCAGCAGCAGAAGAGCAGACTCAAGGAGAAGCTGATCGCCATGAAGTGGAGGCAGAGGTGCCAGCCAAGGAACCCCAAGGATTGCATCCGGCCGGGCACAGAACCCTCCAGTTCCAGGAGAAAGCATGGCCTGGTGTGACCTCAACTTTGGACTTCTGGCCTCCCAAACTGGGGGACAATAAATTCCCACCATTTAAGCCAACCAGCGTGTGGTATTTGTCATAGCAGCCCTGGTAGGCTAAGACATTGTGATTTTCTATTTCCTACTCTCTGCCACAGGGACCCAACTAGCAGTTTGCTGCAGCAGAAAGGGCCAGGGAAGAGGGAAGGTAGAAGGTGCCAAAAGCACCAGAGATGAGAACAGCCCTGGGAAAGAAAGTGCAGGCATTTTTCCTGGGCATTTTGGGAATGAGTCAGCAACTGTCAAGTGGTTAATGTTGAAAGATCCCTCTGGGAGTCCATGGAAGACCAAGAGAAAATGTTGCTAAAGGCTTCCAGCTCCCAGAAGAGATATGACTTCCCCTCGTGTAACAGGGAAATGCCAGGACACTTTTGAAGGATTTCTGGTTGAGAAGGAAGTTTAGGTGGTGGACCATCTTCAGATGTAGTGGTTTATGTTGTGGGGAGTTTTTTTGTTTGTCTGTTGTTGTTTTTTTTAATAATTGCCTTTCTCTATCTATCCTCATTACAAGGAACTGTGAATAAGGGCTTCCCAGTACGAATGATATACATAGGAGGGGACAATAGAAATAAACCAAAATGCCCAGAACAATATCCCAAGCCCTGGAGTCAGGGCATAATTGAAAAAGGCTATGGCAGGGATTTCAAGGTGGATGCAGGGGCAGAGGACTTCTATTACACCTCTCACTGGCTCCTACCTCCACACAGGCAGGGACCCCATCTGTCTTATTCACCACCAGCACAGCATCTGGAACAGAGCAGGGGCTTCTGATACCAATTGATTAACTTTATTCATAGGTGCTATGTGAGGGTCTATCACTTCATCCACGAATGAGGTAAAGAGGATGGAATCCAGGAATACCTAGGAGGTGGTGGGCCAACTTATCCTGGGCAAAGGAGCCCCAGGCAGAGCCCCTTCCACCTTGGAGACTTCTCCACACCCAGCGCTCTAAATCTCGACAGATGTGGGAGAATTTGCTAAGGGGTGCCTGCCTGGAGCCCATGCCCTCAAAGTCAGAACCAAGGTCAAGGTTCTGTTAGGCAAAGAAGAGGTGGGAGAAAATCCCACCCTGAGAAAGGAACCTATCTCTGTGTTTAAATTAGGGTTACTTGAGAGCAATGATGCCCTCATGACATTCATACCAGAGAATTGACCAGAAAGCACTATCTCCCAGCACAAAACTCCAAGAAACACTGAATAAACGTAACAAACGCCCTCGTGAATTATGACAGGGTCACTAAGGAAGAAAGGGAATTCCCCAGAAGCCCAAAGAACAAAAGCTGCTGCTGTGCAGCCAGGGCAAAAGGGCAGGGCTAAACCAGTCCATCTAGGGGTAGTTGTCAAACCCTAGAAGGATTGAGTTTTGATGTCCACATGGAGAGGAGATCTGAAAAAGAAAGGATGGGGAAGTGGATGTGGCTCAAGCGGTTGAGCTCCCGCCTACCACATGGGAGGTCCCTGGTTCAGTTCCCAGTGCCTCCTGAAGAAGACAGTGAGCTAGCACGATAGGCAAGTGTGGCAAGCTGATGCAACAAGAGACACAAGAAGAAAAACACAATGGGAGACACAACAAAGAAGGGAACAGAGGTGGCTCAATCAATTAGGCGCCTCCCTCCCACATCGGAGGTCCCAGGTTCAGTTCCCAGTGCCTCCTAAAGATACAAGGAAGATGAACAGACACAGCAAGTGCAGACAATGATGGAGTGGGGAGAAATAAATCTTTAAAAAAAGAAAGGCGGGACTAGAAACAAATGTTCCCACTAACTCAAGCTGATGATAAATCTTAGCTGAGAATAAAGGGGGACAAAAAATTTAAAAGCAGTAATAATAACACATTTCCTGGGGATTCATAATCACAGACTTGCCTTTGCATAGATTTGGGGTTCAAATTTATACAACCCGAGTTGGTCCAGGAGCCCCCAAGTTGAAAAAGTAGCATAAAATTGCTTCTCAGCTAATGATGTTCCGGTGCCTTAGCAGAAGCAGGCACTCAGAGGTGGGATATATTACTGGAAGACTGAATATTATAAACATGTCCCATTCTCTCCCAGTGGTTTTATAGCCAGTGCAGTCCTGATCAAAGTCCTAGCAGGCGCTTTTGTAGATGCTGATAAGCTGATTCTAAAAGGCACACGAGAAGGCAAAGAGTCAAAAATAACTGAAACTGTTTTGAAAAAGAAGAGCAAAGCTGGAGAGCTTACGCTACCAGATATCAAGACCTTTGATAAGCCCTAACATTGAAAACAGTGCTATATGGGTGCAAAGAGAGACAAAGAGGTCAGTGAGAGAGAAGAAAATATCTAGAAACAGACATCCAGATGCCCAGACACCTGATTTATGACAAAGGTGGTGTTGTAATGGAAAAAATGAGTCTTGACCTACCTCACACCCTACAAAAAAGCAATTCCAGGTGGGTTATAGATCTAAATGGGAAAGGTAAAACAATATAAGTTTCTAGAAAATAATATAGGAGAATATCTTCACGACTTTGGGGTAGGCAAAGATTTCATAAGCAGAACACAAAAAGCACCAACAACCGTGAGGGGGTGGGAATTAATAAACTGGACTGCATTAAATTAAAATTTTCTGTAAAGAGAAAAAGAAAAGATGAGCCACAGAATAGAAGATATTTGCAGTATATTTATCTCTCAAAGTACCCATATCCAGAATGTGTAAAGATCTCCCACAAATAAGAAAAACACAGATAACTCAATAGAAAAACAGACAAAAAACATGAACAGCTACTTCACAAAAGAAGATATGCAAATGCCAATAAATATGAAAAACTGCTGAACTCATTAGTCTTCTGGAAAATTCGAATGCAGAATTGCATTCTTGAAAGTGGTTTAAACGGGAAATTTTGAGTTGTATATTGTTGATACAATAAAAAGTTTTGTGTTTAAAAAAAAAAAAAACCACAGTGTGATGCCCCTAATCAACTATAAGAATGACTAAAATGAGAAAGACAGACAATACCAAGTATTGGTGACATGAGAAGCAGGTGGAACGTTTATACACCGCTGGTGGGAATGTGAGTTGGTATGGCCACTTTGGAAAGCAGACAATGTCTACTAAAGCTGAACATAGGTATGCACCATGTTATGGATTGAATTGGGTCCTATGGATGTGAACTCATTTGTAAATAGGACCTTTGAAGATGTTATTGTGCCCAAATTGAATTGGGGGATGGGAGGACTTTAATCCAATAGGACTGGAGTCCTTATAAGCCAAAGAAATTTGGACACAGTAGTGGGAGAAAGAGAGAGCCGGCCATGTGATAGAGGCAGAGATTGAATTTTGGATCACCAACAAGTCCCCAGCAGAACATCACAGATGTCAGAGAAAGCATGATCCTGCTGACACCTTGATTTTGGACTTCTAGTCTTTAAAACTGTATAATAAATTTCTGGTGATGAAGACACTCAGCCCATCCTATTTGTTATAGCAGCTCTGGCAAGCTAAGACAGCCTGTGACTCAGCAAAAGTGCTTTGTATGTGCCACAAAGGATATATACAAGAAAACCCATGGTAATATTGCTAGTAACAACCAAAAACTAGTAACAATACAAAAGTCCTTCACCTGTAGCATGGATAAATAAATTGTGATTTATTCCTACATGGAATGCTATACAACCATGAAAATAAAAACTATCCTTACATGCAGTGCTTTAGAGGAACCTCACAACATTATTCTGAGTGAAGGAAGCCATGCACAAAAGGATTCACACCGTATGATCCAATTTATCTAAAGTTCCAAACCAAGAAAAATTAACCTATGTGGCTGGAGATCTGGAGGGTAGTACCTAGAAGGGAACATGAGGGAGTTTCTGGGATGTTGGGAATATCCTATTTCTTTATTTATGTGGTGGCTACACACAGATCGAGAGCTTGCTTTCTGAAAATTTATTAAGCCATATACTTAAAATGTGTGCACTCTTCGGCATGGTGTTATACTTCAAAAAAACTTTCATTAAGAAAACTTTAAATATTTTTGGAGAGATTTGCCCTTAACCCACACCACACAGGATTGCCATAAACAAAGCCTTAGTGAAGAACTTTCGAGAATCCAAAGTTACAAAACACACAAGGAAATGATCCACCATGAATGAGAGTCAGAAAATGCCAAAAGAACCCCCCCCCCCAAAAAAAAAAAGAGTAGACTTCCAAGACCCTTGGAAAATAGAACCATCAGATAGAGATTATGAAATGCAAGGCCAGGGGTTCTTCAAGTGTGATCCCCACCAGCATTGCCTGCAAGCATGTTAGAAATGCACATTTTCACCCCACACACACACACTGCATCAGAGACTCTGGTGGTATTTTAAATAGGATTCCCTGGTGAATCCAACACACCCAAAGTTTGACAACCCCCATGCCCAGGCAAACACTTTTGTGTCAGTAAAGACTGATTTTGTGGAAGCACTTTTCTTTAGATTAAAAAAAAAAAAAAAGTGTGGTAAAGAAAATAAACACCCCCCCATTTTCCTACCACTCAGAGATGACCAGAATCACTTTGAAGGTGTTTTTGAAAAGTGGTAACATCTTCTAGTCTATCTCACCCAATCTAATAGTTGATTACCCATCACCATCATATGTTCTTCTCTTGCTTCATGAGGCAAAATTTTTTTGCCTCCCAAAAAACTCTTGTAAGCTTGCAAGGCTCTGGGTACATGAAGGGATCTGGGAGAGCTATGGGCCCAACTTCCCACTTTACAGATGAAAGAACAGAATGTTCAGAGCTACATGATGTACCAAGTAGAGGCAGGAGCATATCCAGGACCTGGGTCTTAAGGGCTTTCTCCAATACATGTTCCAAGTGGGACACCCAGCACACAAAACACATAAAACCATGCTCTTGATACCTGCTGAGGTCCCTGGCTCCATTCTTCCAACCCCGCCATGACATCCCAATGCGCCACCAAATGGTGATGCCAGACGTAGCATGACCACTTCCAGGAGATGCAAGCCACCCAAAAGACATCAAGCCCAGTGGCATCGGTCACACTCTGTTCCTTGGTGGTGCTGCCCAGAGTTTAAGATACAGCTGTTTCTCTAGCCTGAGCAGTTTCCCACTGACGGTGAGAACTGAGTCGTAAACAGCAAGTGGCCTGTAATTATTGCCTTTCATCCTACGATTATTTGAGATTCAATGCTACAAGACACTAGAACCAAAAAGGAAATTAATTTTCCTTGATTGGAAGCTGACGAATCTCTGGTTGTGTCAAGGAGTATGTTAACTGCTCTGGCTTCAGTGAAAGAAAGAGATCATTTTAACTGGAGAAAAATAGAATTTACAAATGCCTGAGATAAAGAGGGGAGGCCCATCTGAGAGTGGATGTGGAAGAAGTTTCATCAGGTATCTTTTTCCCACCTAATAGAGAGCTAATGTTTTTCCATGCAATTTTTTTTATTCTGGTAACATATACATAACCAAAAAAAATGCCATTTCAACCATTTTTGAGTGTACAGTTAAATGGAATTAATTATATTCACAGTGTTCTGCTACCATCACCACCATCCATTACCAAAACTTTTACATCACCCAAAACAGAAATATTGTACCCATTAAGTAATAACTCTTCCCTCCCTCTAGCCCCTGGTAACCTCTAATCTATTTTCTGCCTCTATGAATTAGCTTATTCTAGATATTTTGTATAAGTGGAATCCTACAATATTTATCTTTATGTGCCTTGCTAACTTCATTCAATACAAGGTGTTCAAGGCTCATCCATATTGTAGCTTGTATTAGGATTTCATCCCTTTTGATGGCTGAGTAATATTCTATTGTATGTACATGCCACATTTTGTTTATTCATTCACTTGTTGATGGACACTTGGATTGTTTCCACCCTTTGGCTATCGTGAATTTTGCTGCTATGGACATTGGTGAACAAATCTCTGTTCAAGTTCCTGCTTTCAGTTCTTTCTGCCTAGAAGTGGGATTGCCAGGTCATACAGAAATTCTATGTTTAACCTTTTGAGGAACCTGGAGAGCTCATTTTTAACCTTGGGTCCCAGTCAGGCGTTTGTCCCTCTTACCAACTATAAAAGAACATCATCCCTCCCAGCTTCGCACCATATTGAACATTGACCACAGCCAGAAGCAGAAACATCGACATAGGCAGAGACCCAGGCCCAGAGAAGCTTGAAGAGCAGAGACCACCCCAGCTGATGAGAGGAGAGGCTTACCTCCCTAACCATTCCTGGCAAACTGCAGCTCTGCCTCTCCCCGTGAGTAACTCCGCCAGAGCCATCAGCTCATTGTATGGGAATAATTGAAGAGTCTCCCACCCTGACTGTGAGCTTCTCCACCTCTAAATCCCAAGACTAAGTACAGCAGGGAGAGAACATGGGTTCTGTCAAAAGGATGGAGGGGGACAGATGTGGTTCAAGCGATTGGGCTCCCGTCTACCATATAGGAGGTCCAGGGTTCGATTCCCGGGGCCTCCCGGTGAAAAGGCAAGCTGGCCCGCGCAGGAGATCTGGCACAGCAAGATGACGCAACAAAAAGAGAAACAGAGGACAGACAATAAGAGACGATGCAGCAGACCAGGAAGCTGAGGTGGCACAAGAGATTAAGCACTTCTCTCCACTCCGGAAGGTCCCAGGATCGGTACCAGGTGCCACCTAAAGAGAAGACAAGCAGACAGAAGAACACAGAGAGCAGACAGTAAGAGCAAAAACAATGAGGGGGAAAGAAGTAAATAAATA
>JAQZBX010096203.1:0-11888 GCA_029593785.1 Cabassous unicinctus
AAAGTTTGGAGGTTCCTCAGGAAGCTAACTATAAAACTGCCATATGATCCAGCAATCCCACTGCTGGGTATATACCCAGGAGAATTGAAAGAAGGGACATGAACAGGTATATGCACACCAAAGTTCATAGCAGCATTATACACTATTGCCAAAAGTTGGAAACAACCCAAGTGTCCATCAACAGATGAATGGATAAACACATTTTGGTATATACGAACTATGGAATCTTACTCAGTTGTAAGAAGGAATGCTGTCTAAACACATGGGACAACATGCATGAATCTTGAAGACCTTTTGTTGAGTGAAGCAAGCCAGGCACTGAAGGACAAATATTACAGGACCTCACTGATACAAATTAAACAAATTGAGCAGACTCACATAGCTAGAGTCTGGAAGATAGGTTTACAGGGGACAGAATGGGAGAAGAAGTTTTTGAGTAAATGTTCTTAGGGGTAAAATCTATGATAACGTGTCAGGGTGAAGTTGTGCATTGGAAGGGCATAACAGTGGTACAGTTATTATATTAGGCTGGGTGGTACTAGTCTTTGAATGTGGCCGGGTGGGGAGGTTGGGATGGACTGTCCATGGAACTGTGGGGAATGTACGGGGAGTAGCACATGAACTATAGGGATTTGCAAGTATGTGGTTGAAACTACAACACTGGGACTATTCTTTTGGCAAATATGCTGGGGTGGGTGGATACTGGTTTTAAGTGTTGGATATGGGGGGCATGCAGGAAAGGGAACAGCGGGGCAGTCTTCTAGGGAGTTTGTAGTATTCATTTGTTATGATGTGCTGTATCGGTGGTGGAGACACACATAATGAAAGGAAGGTGTTGGACTCCCATCCTGGGGAGTCCTGCTATGATCTCAAACAGAGGGGCAAGCATCTTTTGAAAGCACAGACAGTGCCTAATACTGGAGGACAGGTCAGTATTTCAAGCCCTTAATGTTGATGCAAGTAACTATGAATCTTGTCCTTCAATGAGTTAATCTTGGTAGTTACCATGGGTCCCAAGGGGAGTGGGAGGGAGGAATAGAATAGATGGAACATGGGGCATTTTTGGCACTATGGAATTGTTCTTCATGATCTTGCAATAATGGATACAGACCATGTTAAACTTCATCAAAATCTATAAAAGTGTATGGTCCAAAATGTAAACCACAATGTAAATCATTGGCCATGGTTAATGTCAATGTTTCAATATTTGTACATCTATTTTAACAAATATACCATCCACATGTAACATATTATTAATATGGGAAAGATAAAAAGGGAGAGGATATTAGGTATATGGGAATCACCTATATAGTGTACATGACTTTTCTGTAACCCAAAGCTTGTTTGAAGAGAAAATGAATAAAATAATACATTGGAGGAATAAATGGAAGAAAATGTCACTGTACATACAGGATAACAGATCTTACTGTGATGAAAGATAATGTCAAAAAACTTTTATGAATTTTACATAATTTTATTTTTTTAGTATTTCAAACTTTAAAAAAATTGTATTTTATTCATTATTTTTAAAACTATTATTATATCATTTTCCTATTAATTGTATTCAGTTATTTTGATGTCTTGAATTTTGAAGAAGTTATCGATCACAGAAGGGTTAAAACTGTGTCTATATGCTGTCACTTAGGATAATTCCAAAACTGTGTGGGAGATAGTGTGGTCTACAATGTGAACTATGATCCATGCTTAGTGGCAAAGCCCCAGGATGTGTATATCCATTGCAGGTGATGTGCCACACCAATGAAAGATGTTTATGTGGGAGGTTGTGTGTGTGTGTGGGGGAAGTGGGGCATATGGGAATCGCTATAATTTTTGGGTAACATTTATGTAACCTAAGTATATTTTTAAAGAAATAATTTTTTAAAAAAAGAAATCAAGGAAGTCCTAAATAAATGGAAGGGCATTCTTTCTTTGTGAATTAGAAGATTAAATATTATTAAGATGTCAATCCTACCCAAAGCAATTTATATATTCAATGCAGTCCCAATAAAAATTCCAGCAACGTTTTTTTGCAGAATTGAAAAAGTCAGTCATCAAATTCATATGGAAGGATAAGGTTCCTGAATACCTTAATCCATCTTCATAAAGAAGAATGCAGCTGGACAACTCACACTTCCTAATCTTAAAATTTATTATGAAGCTACAGTAAACAAAACACTATGGTACTGACACAAGGGCAGACATATATACCAAATGAATCAAATTGAGAGCTCATAAATCAACCCTCACATTTATGCCCAACTGATATTTGACAAGGGGGCAAAAAACTGTCAAGTGGGAAAGAATAGTGTCTTTAACAAATGATGCTGGGAATACTAGATCCTCATTTGACTAAATAAAAGAAGACCCCTACCTCACACCATATAAAAAAAATCAAATCAAATGAATCAAAGATCTAAATATAAAAGCTATACCTGTCAAACTTCTAGAAGGAAATACAGAGAAGCATCTTCAGGCCTTTTTGTTAGGCAATATAATCTTAGACTTTTCACCCAAAGCACAAGCAACAAAAGAAAAGTAGATATTTAGGAACTAATCAAAATTTTTTACAGATGCTTGTGTTTAAAAATACTTTATCAATCTTTTGATAAAGAAAGTTAAACAACAACCTACACATTGGGACAAAATATTTGGTATCTGCATATCTGATACAGGTTACTATCCCAAATATATAAAGTAATCCTTAAATTCAAAAACAAAAAGACAAACAACCCAATTTCAAAATGGGCAAAAGACTTGAACAGATAGCTCTCCAAAGAAGGTATACATAGGAATATACAAATGGATATAAAGCACATGAAACGATGCTCAAAATCATTAGCCATCAGGAAATGTAAATCAAAACCAAAATGAGAGACCATTCACACTCATTAGAATGGTAACTATTAAACAAATGGAAAATATAAAGTGTTAGAGAGGTTGTCAAGAAAGAGGAACACTCATCCATTGCTAATGGCAATGTAAATGGTGCAGCTACTGAGGCAAACATTTTTGCAGTTCCTCAGTAAGCTATATATAAAATTAGCATATGACCCAGCAATCTCACTACTAGAAATATAACCAAAAGAAAGCAGGGACTCCAAGTGATATTTGCACATAATGCAAAACAGGAAAGAAATCATAGTGTCCATCAACCTATGAATGGATAAATATAATATATTGTATACATACATTGGGTTGTTATTCAGTCATAAATAGGAATGATGTCCTGATATATGTAACAGTGTGGTTGAACCTTGAGAATAACATATTGATTGAAATAAGCCAGACTGAAAATCCAAATATTCAGTGAGCTTGCTGATTCACTATTATAAAACATATTGTGAAATAAAACTTGCATGCATAATTTTGCCCATTATTTATTTAAATAGAATAGATTCATTGGAGTAAGTAATACTAGACTACGATACATAGATAGGGTAAAATTTATTTGCAGAATATTTTAAACCAGCACACCCTTATAAGCAATGGATAATATATCTCTCATATATCCTTGCAAATTTGTCAGTTAAAAACATCTCACATTTTAAATTGCACTTCTTGACATTTTAAGAAATAGAAAACTCTCGATGTCTCATGTTTTTCCCTAAAATTACATTTTCATTAATTTTGCCTTTTTTATGAATTTTGTAAATAGACTTTATATTTCTAAATGATATTTTTATAGAAATAGTTGTTGGTCATACTTTTTGCAATTATTTTCAGGTGTGTTCCATGTCTTTATGTAGTTGAAGCTATCATATCTGTCCTAGGTTTATACATATTTACTTAATCCCTCCCCCATATGGATATCAGATACATATTTATCTCATTGTTTTCTTTATTAAACAGATTTATGCTTTTTTAAAGCTTTTAATACATATGATGCTTTTAAAATTTTTTCGTGTTTTGTTTATTCCCATTATGTGATAATATGAAGAAAATAGTTAGCTGTTTTAATAAATGCTTATTAGTTATTGAAAAATTTTATTGCTCCCCGTGCTGTACTCATAATATTCTTTTCAATATTCTTTAAATTGATATCCTTCTGACAATATTTGATTCTTATTCAGCTTATGTGAGTTCATCTTTTATTTTAAGAATATTTGTAAATACCAATTAGCTTTCATATTTATTTAGGAAATATAATCCTTTTTCTATTTTCTGATGCATCAATTTCTGGAGTCTAATTTATTCTAATATAATTTGTAGTTTTCACTTACTGAAGTCAGTACTTAGTTCATTTTTATCCTCGCTTGTTTAGTTTCTTTTTCCTCCTGATAATATAATGAACAAATATTCAAAATAAGAATATTAATGTGTATATTTAAATTTTAGTTCATTTAATAATTAATTTGGAAAGATGTAGAAAACTATCTTGTTAACTTTAGGATACAAGCTTTGACAAATGTATAATGATGTTCTTCAATTCTTCTATGACCTTTGCTATTATTCCTGTTATATATGAAAAAGTTAAGGCTCAGTAATACAAAGAGTCATACAAACTTTACATGGCTGAAAACAAAGTACAAAAACAATCTGTCTATACTAAAAAACATGTTCTGTTCATTAAATTATGGTGCCCGTGTACCACCAAATTAAAGTATCTGTTTTCAGAACATATTCAGAGAACATTCAAAATCTTCCTCAAAATGAGTATTGATATGTACAATACTGCCGAAATTTAAGTTTCACTGGAGTTCTACAATAGTGAATTCAGGAGTTTCAAATAATTTAGAATATATACATTGCATCATACTGTCTGTTTTATTCTCTATAGGGTATCAATCATCCAGAGGGATTTTGCTAAAGAAATGGTTGTATTCTTACACAATTCTGTTTCAGTGTAGCTTGAGCTCAAAAAACTAAACTGTCAGGGTGTTTCTTATTGTGGCCTCAAATTCTCACTCATGCCTGTTGATTCTAAAATCACTACACCAAACCAAATTTCTTGGTGAAATAACTTGATATTTTCTATTCACCCTGAAACAAGATAAAATTAATAAGGAAACCACCTCTGCAGCTTAGCCTTATCAGCTAGTGTTATGAGAAACACAGTGTATTAAGTGCTGATAGTTCAAGTCTATTCTTCTCCTTACAGGCTTTTTTCTATTCCTGTTTTTCTATGGCAGAAAATATATGGCAATGATTGGAAAGTATTCATCCATCTAAAATGCAAGAGATTTGCCTGATGTTACAACAGTCATAAAAACATGCTCAATGCATTTGTGTGTGGTAAGAAGAGGGCTGTGTATTCAACAAGTAGTTCCTAATATGGCCCAACTTTAAGGCTGGGATTTATCTGCTTGAGAGTTTCCATCAACGTTACAGGAAAAATAATCATTACAGATATATAAATTGCTTCTTTAAAATTTATCTATCACTATTGCAAATCCTGTGATATTTGCAGATAAATCTTTTATCCAAATGATAACTTGGATCCATGAAGCAATGAACAATGTGACAGAATTCATCTTACTCAGCATGACACAGAAACCAGACTTACAGAAACTCTTCTTTGTCATGTTTACAGTTATATATTTAATCACCATGGCAGGCAACCTACTTATTATAGTGACAATCACCAACAGCCCAGCCCTGGGATTTTCCATGTATTTCTTTCCATCTTTCTTACCTTTCATAAATATCTGTTCTTCATCTACTATGACCACCAAAACGATATTTGATTTACTTTCTCAGAAGAAAACTATCTCCTTTGGTGGATGCATGATCCAGGTCTTTGCAGAACATTGCTTTGTGGGAGTTGAAATTATTCTGCTTACGGTGATGGCCTATGACCACTATATGGCCATCTGCAGTCCCCTGCACTACATGATCACAATGAGCTGGTGAGTGTGTGGTCAACTGGTGGTCATGTCCTGGGCTAGGGGATTTCTTCATGCCCTGATTCAAATCCTTTTTATGATATTGTTACCTTTCTGTGGACCAAATCATTGACCATTTTATGTGTGATCTTTACTCTTTGATTAAGCTAGCCTGCACTGAAACTCACATCTTTGGGATCTTTGTTGTTGCCAACAGTGGGGTGCTGTGCATGATCTGTTTTTCTATTCTTATCACTTCTTACGTCTTTATTCTATGCTCCCTCAGAACTCACAGCTCTGAAGGACAGCAGAAGGCTCTCGGCACCTGTGTCTCCCATATTACTGTAGTAATCTTACTCTTTGTACCCTGTATATTTGTGTACATTAGGCCCATGATCACCCTCCCAATTGATAAAGTAGTAGTTGTATTTTATATGATAACAACACCCCTGTTAAACCTTTCAGTTTACCCTCTCAGAAATGCAGAAGTGAAAAATGCCATGAGGAAGCTCTAGAGCCAAGCAGTGTTCGTGGTTAAGAATTGATGAGAATAAACAAAATGAAAGAAAATCTGTTCATACGTTATAAAGTATGGCTAATATAAATGATAATGGTCTTGCAATCAGAATTTTTAGGTTTAAATACATTATATCATTTTCCTATCTGGAATCTTTAAAGTTTCCTCTTTCATAAATATTAATGTTTGATTAAATAATGACTAAGTGCTTCCAAATAGAAACTTCCCTGAATTTACAAATTATTGTTAAAAGGGATAGTCTAATTAACATAAAATTGTTACAATATTTGGAAAATCCATGGCTTTCTTTAATCAATGGAGCAATACTTTTCAAACATCTAGGTATAAATTATAAAAACAATAAGCCAATTATTTAAAAATATTAAACAAAAAGAGATAATTATTTTGTTGAAAATTCATATTTCTAAAGTTATGTGCTGAATTCTGGTGGACTTATTATTAGAGATAGGGTGCAACCAGAAATGAATATATATGGAGATGAGGGAAAGTCTTAAGGCAGAACTCATTCCAAAATTAATGTTGCTGTGTTGTATAACTTGAAGAAGCTCCATTTTCATTGTTACCTGGGAGGTATTTTCCATGATTAAATTATTTAGTCTGGCTAAAGCTACGGAGGGATATATAATTTTTCCAGTTATAACCAGAGAGCAAATTGAACATGATGTTCCAAGATAGATGATACGTAACAAGCACTTTTTTTCCCCTGAAACATCTTTACAACCCTGAACCTCCAAAATTAATTTATGTGATGGATTTTTACATTTTGCTGATAGGACCAATAATAGCTTATTCCAAATAAAAGCAGCTGGTACAAAAAGCAAAGTATATTATATATATGTAATCAGGACAGTTTTCACTTTCAAATTTTAGTAGAAAATTGCCTACCAGTTGCAGACCAATGAAATGGGGAGTCCTATGAAATATAGACACTTACATTGCAACTTTCACAGAAAGAATCCAGATAAAAAAAGAAGATTCAGATCAAAGCCAGGGCCAATCTTAGTGACCACTGCTTATTCTTAGGAATTAACTCATATTACTCCATAGCCATACTATATCTCATGCTAAATATAGATTATCAGGTTAATATTCAACAGTGAAGTAAACAATTCATTTCTCAATAGTGGCTAGCTCATTTCCTGGCCACCAAATATCCATGTGCCCCCATCATATTTTCAACCCCCTTGCATTTAAATTAGACCATGTGCCTATCTCACAGAAGTGAAGTGTGCCTCATTCAGTGTGAACAATTAAGTGGCCAATGTGCTACTATATAGCGACCTTTTCCCCTGCTTCACCAAGCATAAATGACTGCACTAAAATTGGAGGAATATACAGGTGAAGCAACATGGATAACTGAGTATCTAGAAGTTGAACAACTGCCCTACAGGATCACTGAACATTCAGTGGATTTTATTTGTTCAGGAAATAAAATTGTATTCTAATAATCAATGATATTTTAGGATTCATTTCCTACTACAGCAAATTTACCTTATTCTGACTAATGTATTGACTAAATTTGTCTTAAATGCCCTATAGGTATTATTAAAGGAACAGATTAGTAAAGCTCTTGCATTATTATGTTTCACAAATAAGATAATGGAAAAATAGCTATCCTTACAAAACAAAATTCAGTTAGAGCTTCTCTCTGCTTCACTGTAACATGCTACCCCAACTGAAATATTAAATCATAAATATAGGTATTATCTTTCTCACTCTATCTAATATGGAAGGCAATGCTGAAAAAAAATTTATACAATCATAGAAAGGGACTACTAACAAGAATTATGAACTCTAATATGCACTCAGACATCAATGCATCTTGGGCAAATTTTTAGCTGTTCCGGACAATTCCCACTTCTATACATTCTTCTTAGCATATATATGTTCCAATGTTGTATCGATTTCCTGTAACCCCTTTCTTACACATTATCTTTTTCTCTCAGAAGACTATTCCTTCTACTAACTGTCAGGAAAATAGAGACCATCACAGAATGATCCACTTATTTGAAATCCTCTTCATCAATAAATGTATTTATAAACCATTTTCAGCTTTATGCCTTCATGTCCAATGAGTAAAACCTGGGCAAGTCTCCATATATATATATAGCTTTTTAAAATTTTAAATTTTTTAAAAAGTTTTCTGAAAGTATATCACTTATACATGAAGATACATAAACTATAAGTGTATAGCAACAGTTGTAAACTTACAAAACAAACATACATAACATCAAACAGGGCTCTCAAACCTCACCCTCCCACCAATACCTTGCATTGTTGTGAAATATTTTTAACTAATGATTAAAGAGCATCCTCAAACTATTACTACTAAACAAAGTGTTTTCCCCAACTCACCTTTTCATTATTATTTTTATATCATTTATACATGAGCATACATAAACAATAACTGTATAGTAAAAGTTGTGAACTTACAAAGCAAACACTCATAACATCATACAGGGGTCCCATACATCAACCCTCCACCAACACCTTGCATTGTCATGAGACATTTGTTACAAATTATGGAAGGGTATTGTCAAAATCTTACTACCAATTTTAGTCTTTACCTTATGTTTGGTGTATTTTCCTCCAACTTACCCTATTATAATTTTTAAAATATATTTTTATGACAGAAGCTGTAAACCTACAAAACAATCATGCACATGTGCAGAATTCCCAAACAACACCCCTCTATCAACACAAAACATGGTGATGGAACATCTGTTACAGATTATGTGGTAATATCATCCAATTATTACCAGGTCCACAGCATACATTAGGCACACATTTTCTACACTTACCCATTATCAACACAGTACATCTTTGGTATAGATGCAAAACCATTACATTATTACTGTTAACCACATTCCATAGGCCATTCCAGTTGTATTTTTCCCATGCTTCTCCACATTCCCACCTCTCTGCAATAGTGATGTACATCTCCTCTAGCTAACAAATGACACTCTTGCATCTATACCATCAACCACAATTCTCATCCATCTCTGGGTTTACTGTGCTATTCAGTCCCTAGAATGTTCTTGAGCTTTCTGTCAATTGGCACTTACATCCTTAGACTACTGTTTTGAGCCACATCTCCATTTATAAGCTAGCTGTTACTCAGTATAGTGTGTTACCATCAACTCTGTACATTTCCACAATTTTACAGTAAAGCTAATTAAAACTTCTACATTCATTAAATATCAGTAGTCCATCTCAGTCCTCTTCTTATCTCCTTTAAGAATCCACCACCTACCACCAGGTCTTGAAGATATTTTCATACATTTTCTTCTAGAAGCTTTATGGCTCTTGCTTTTATATTTAGTTTTTTTCTTTTTGAGTTAATTTTTGTATAAGGTGTGAGATAGGGGTCCTATTTCCTTCTTTTGCTATGGATATCCAGTTTTCTCAGCACCATTTGTTGAATGGGCTATTTTGTCCGAGCTGGGTGGGTTTGACAGACTAGTTAAAAATCACTTGACCATAGACATGAGGGTGTGTTTTTTAACCGTCAATTCAGTTCCATTGGTCTTTGTGTCTGTCTTTATGCCACTACCACACTGTTTTTACCACTTTAGCTAGGTAATGCGAGTTAAATTCCAGAAATGAGAGTCCTCCAACTTTGCTTTTCCTTTTAAAGATATTTGTGGCTATTCAAGACCCCTTACCCTTCCAAATAAATTTGATAATCAAGTTTTCCATTTATTTAAAAAATGCTGGTGGACTTTTCATCGGTATTGCATTTAATATGTATATAAATTTGAGTAGAGTTGACATTGTAATAATATTTAGTCTTCCAATCTGTGAGCAGGGAATGTTCTTCCAATTATTTAGGTCTTTTAAAAAATTTTTAACAATGAGGTGTAGTTTTCTGAATACAAGTTCATTACATTGTTGGTTAAGTTTATACTGAATATTTGGGTTTTATCTGAATACAAGTTCATTACATTGTTGGTTAAGTTTATACTGAATATTTGGGTTTTATCTGTCATATTTTATTTTCAGCAATCTTTTGACACTTTTAGTTACTTTTATTGATATAATCTTCATTTCTAGACTCTTTTCCAGGCCTCTGTCTCTTGTCTTTTCTTTTCAGGCTGTACCACACCCTATAGTATTTCCTGCAAAGCAGGTCTCTTGGTTACAAACTCTCTCAGTTTCTTTTTTTGTGTGAATATTCTAAACTTGTCCTCATTTTTGAAAGACAGTCTTACCAGATATAATATTCTTGGCTGGAAGTTTTTCTCTTGCAGTATCTTAAATATATTATACCACTGTCTTTTTGCCTCCATGGTTTCCAGTAAGAAATCAGCACTTAATCTTATTGGGTATCTCTTATATGTTACCCATTGCTTTTCCTTTGCTGCTGTCGGAATTCTCTCTTTGTCTTTGTCATTTGACATTCTGATTAGTATGTGTCATGGAGTTGGTCTATTTAGATTTTTTTTGAATGGGAGTACATCATGCTTCTTAAACCTGGATATTTATGTCCTTCAATAGGTTTGGGAAATTTTCTACCAGTATTTCTTTTAATATTCCTTCTGCCCCTTTTTCCTTCTTTTCTTCTGGGACACAAATGACATGTATATTTGCACATCTCTTGCTGTCATTTAGTTCCCTGAGAACTTGTTTATGTTTTTCCCATCTTTTCTTCATCTGTTCTTTTGTATGTTCACTTTCAGAAGGCATGTCTTTAAGCTCACCAATCTTTTCTTCTGCCTCCTCAAATCTACTATTATGTGATTCCAGCGTATTTTGAATTTCATTTATTGCACCTCTCATTACCTTACGGCCTGCTATTTTTCTATGTATGCTTTCATATTCTTCTTTGTGCTCATCCAATGTCTTCTCAATAATCTTAATTTCTTTAGCCATCTCATTGAATTTATTAAGGAGATTTTCTGAACATCTACCATTAGTTGACTCAACTCCTGCATATCATCTGGAGGCTTGTTCCTTTAACTGGGCCCTATCTTCATGTTTCTTGGTGTGGATTACAATTATTTTGTTGGTGTCTTGGCATCCAGGTTACTAGAGTATTTATTCTGGGTGCAGTTTTTCTCTTTAGTTTAGGGTTTCCTGTTTTATTTCCCTTGCTGTTTGTTTAGTAAGAGCCAAGGATGTAGTTGATGCTATAAGCTGTGGAGGCTCAAACTGCCCTCATTGACCCAGGGACCAATGAAGCTTCTTCCAACTTTCTGCTTTTCCAGGGATAGGGATAGAGCCACAGCTGTGTGGAGTAAAAAAACTCATGCAGGCCTAGACTGTAGTTGCCCAGAGAGACTGATGAAGCTTCAAGATCCTTTTTGCCCTGTTTGGGGTGGGGATGGACCTGCAGTTGTGGGCAGCTAACTATGCAGTGCAGGCCAAGATGACTGCAGTTTCCCCAGTAGACTTCCAATTATTCAGTCTGTGCCATCTAAATGTACCTGCAGTAACCTAGATAGGGTGGTGCAGGGCCCACCAGCTTCCTCCCTGCTAGAGGAGGGCCTGAAGCCTAGGATAAGGCTGCAGGCCAATCTGCATGAAAG
>JAQZBX010096204.1:0-11830 GCA_029593785.1 Cabassous unicinctus
GGAGCGCGGGAGGAGACGAGGCGTGAGGGGGTCCCCCCAGGAGGGCCAGAGGGCCAGGGCCCAGGGGACAGCTGAGGATGGAGAGAGAGCACCAGGGGTCCAAGTGACCCTCCAAATGGGTGATGAGTCTGCTGGGCGGGGCCTGAACACCTTCACTCTACTGAAGCACAGCCGTGATGGGAATCAAAAGGCACCCTGAAGGGAATGTAAACCGGTGCAGCCACTATGGAAAGCGGTATGGTGGCTCCTCAAAAACTTATACATAGAATTATGTTATGACCCGGCAATTTTACTTCTAAATATATATCCAAAGAAATTGAAAACAGGGACTCAGATACTTGAACACCAGTGTTCACCGCAGCATTATCCCAATAGCCAAAATGTGGAAACAACCCAAGTGTCCACCTGCAGATGAGTGGAAAAACAAAATGTGGGAAAAAACAGCGGGATATGGTTCAGCCATAAGAAGGAATGGAGTGCTGAGAAAGGCTACAACACAGACGAACCTTGAAAACATGCTGCGTGAGATAAACAAGGCATGTAAGGGCAAATGCTGTATGATTTCACATATAGGAAATATTAAAAATATCTAATTCTTAGAGACAAAAATAGATTACAAGTTGCCAGAGAATGGGTGGAGGGGGTGGGGGTGTTGGTGCTTGGTGGATATAGAATGTAAATTTTAGAAATTTTTTAATGAAATCATCACCAGCAGCATCATCATCTGAGTGCCTTTCCCAGGGAGTAAAGACCCCCGTTCACACTGACTGCAAACTTGGAGTGCCTGTCAATTAGGACATGGCCGTTTTTTATTGAAAAATCAAGAAGGCTTGAGGAATTCTTGAGGTCACTGTCCTTGGTGGTGATTACTTGTCGTTTACTTCTATCTGTAGAGGTCAGTCCTTCTGTCTTTGGGGCATTTATTTTCTTGACCATAGTCTACTATGTAATAGTAACTGGGTTTTAATAAGATGCAAAGACTATTCCAACAGAATTGCCTTGTCTTTACTTAAGTGGTGAATTTTAATGAATAAATGAGTCAATGATGTAATTCATTGAAAATGACAATCAGCTGCTACAAGTGTAGGAAAAAGATAAGCTATTTGGTCATGTTCTAAGCTCATGAAAAATTGCTGGTGAAACATTTTAAATTATTCAAAATATTTGAGATTAGATAGCAGCCTTCATCTGTTATCTTTGATTTTCATTGAGGGATGAAGAGTTACCACCTGTAGGTTCTCAGAAACTGCCTTGCATTTCGTTCTTTCAAGACAAGAAGGAAGCTCTCCTTCTGTAGGGAAAAAGGCTTAACCCATTAAAAACCTGGCAATGGTTTCTTCCCGCCTTATTTTGGCCCCAGATAGAGAAGCATTGTAAGTTTCATGATTCACCAAGCGGTTGATTGGTTCAGTGAACTCACTGGCTGGAAATTAAGGATGGCTTTTGAGTCCATCAAAATGCGTTGTGCTTTAGCTATCAGCACTTCTGTCATCATGATTGGATGGAGAAAGACTTAATTTTACAGAATAAGCTTTTCACTTTTTACTTAGCTTCAAAATTTTAGGTTGTCTATATGTTACTAGAATAAAAGATTTTAAAAATCCATGGAGCTGCACAACACAGCGAGCCCTAAATTAAACCGTGGATTATAGTCGTATGCAATTATAAAAATATGCTTGCCTCAATCGTAACAAATGTACCACACTAAGGCAAGATGTCAATAACAGGTGGCATATGGGAATCCTGTATTTTATACATGATTGTTCTGTATATCTAATCTAATCTAATCTACTTAATTGAAATGCACATAAGGAAATTGAAATGATCCATTAACAGAGTTACTGACACACCAGTCTTCCTCTGAGTCCCCTTTGGTGACCCGGGTCGAGACCTGTGTGTCCTCAGTAGGGCCCTCACCCACTGATACCGTCCCCGGAGCGTCTGGCCCTGCGCTATCCAGGCAGGGAGGTCTGTGCAGACCACCAGACCGTCGGTTGAGATCTACTGGCCTTAAGAGGAAAGTGACATTTCTTGTGGATTTTTTTAATTCTTTGATGAAATCACGTTCAGTGCATAAGCCACAAGTGTGCTCATGTCTTTAGCTGTCTATATAAGAAAGCGCTGAAATGGACTCGAAGGTACCTTTTACTCTTGGACCCAATGGATTCCCCGATTTCTTTGACAGCAGATTGCCGCAGAGGGTTGGCGTGACTGGCAAGTGAGGGCGCAGGGACTGGCTTCCCTGTTCTTTGCTTTGAATGGAGCATCTCCTCTGCCCACAAAGATGCCACCCCGATTCTCTGCCTCAGAGCAGCTGGAAGGAGGGGAGCCGAGCGTGCGGTTGGCTGGGTGGGAGGTCAGAACAGATTCCTTTGCCCCCTCTGTGGAGAAGGAAATGCACACTCAGGAGTGGCCCCTCGGCTCGCCCTGCAGACCCCACAGCTCCTGAGCCCCCTCCCCCTTACCCTCTGCACCCTCCATGGCTACTTGCTGAGAGCTCCCACACCATGTCTCGGTCAAGCCCCCCAAATCCTTATGAACCCAAAACGAAGAGTCACCCCACACCAGGACGAGAGAGCAATGAAAAGCAAACTGAGCAGAGCCCCCGCCTGGGCCCACGGGGACAGATTACCTACTGAGAGGAAAGAAATTTGAGTGGACGAGCATCTGGGTCCCCTGGGATTGGGCTTCTCTTGGCCTTTACTAACCCAAGAGGAGTCGTTGCTGAGACTTGATTTCACCTTCGGGCAACCCTCAAACCCAGGTTGAGATCTTTTAAACATACCCCCACTTCCACTGCTCTGTCCCCGGGTCTCAGCCGCATGCCTGTGGCTCTCGCCTCCTCTGAAGGGGGTTTCTGCTCCTTTCTGAGCCGCTGGCAGAGAAAAGAGAAAGGTCAGGACTAGGAGACGGGCATGTTCCCTCATTAGCCGCCACGACAATGATGAGCGGAGCTTGTGCTGCAGATTTCCTAGAGGGGCGTCAAGGGCACAGACAGACTGACCCTGGACTGGGCACACGGAAACGTTGTGGCCATGGCTGACCGGAGGAGGGAGGCTGTGGCCTGCATCCCTGGTCTCAGCCAGAAGCGCCCGCAGAAAGGAATCTCTCCAGCCCCAAGGGCAGCCCAGAGGTGCTGGGGCTGGGCCTATTGCTTCCCCACAACCTCTTGGCAGTGGGTGCCTTTCTTCTTCTTTTTTCAATTAGAGGAGTTGTAGGTCGACAGAAAAATCCTGCAGAAAATAGAGAGTTCCCATATACCACCCTCTTAACATCTTGCATTCGTGCAGTACATTTGTAACAAGTCATGAAAGAACCTTTTTATGCTTGTACTATTAACTACAGTCTACCATAGTTAAACTACTGTGAACCACTGTAGTTTATAATAAGGGCTCACTGTGTTCTATAGTCCTATGTTTTTGTTTTTGTTTTTGTTTTTAGTCTACTGACATATATACAACCTAAAATTTCCTCCTTTTAACCTCATTCAAATATACAGTTCAGGGCTGTGAATTCCGTTCACAATGGGTAGAGGAGACGGCAGCCCTGTCCTTCCTGGACCACCTCCACCCCATCTCCTCCTATGCTCCCTGGTCACCCCCCACACACCTCTCAGACTGTCCCAATCTGCTGGGCCTCCTCTTCTGGCCCCTTTAGACCCTGGGGGTCCCAGCATCATTCCCGTGCTTCCTTTTCTTCTCTCTCTGGGATTTCCTTGGGTCCTCCACCATGGCCAATGGGTTACCTCCCACCTGCCAGCTGGCAGCTCCCCATACCCCATCCCCGAGCCAAAGTCCCCTCTGGGAACCACACGGCCTGCCACACGTCACCTGCTGGGTGGTCCACAGAGCGCAGCCCTGGCCCTGAAGCCACGTTTCTGTCACTGCCTCGAACCAGCCCCCCATTTTCCCAGACTGGGCTGCTGCCCCTCACCCCCTCCTTCCCGTCAGGACCCCTCCTGTTATAACAGGTGACCAGATTTAGCCAATCAGAGCACAGGGTGTCCAGTTACATTTTAATTTGAGATAAGCAGTGAGTCCTTTTGTAATATAGGTAGTAGGTCCCATGCAATATTTGGGACTGACTTATACTAAAAAATATTAGTGTTTATCTGAAATTCAGATGTGACCAGCTGCCTTCTATTTTATCTGGCATCCCGTCCTCCTAAGCCTTTCTCCAATCTTTCCATCCGGTCCATTCCCACCACCTCGATACTGGCCCTCCCCATTTCTTGCCTGGATGCAGATAACTTTCCCACAGGCAGAGCTCCAGAGAGAGTCAGCCTCTCTCTGCTCCCCTGACCACAGACTTCAGTCCAGGAAACATCCCGACCCGGTGCAGGCTGAGCAGGTTGGCTCCTGCTCATGCTGGCGAACCCCAGCTGGCCCTCAATTACTCAACTTCCCTAAGCCATCATGGAGCCAGAGCTCCTTGCAAATAAAATAGGTAAAGGAGTGAATTCATTTCTGCTGACCTGCTAAGCATCCCTCTGCTGTGGAATAGCTCACTCACAGCCACGTCTGCGTGGACATTGGCTCTCAGGGCCCACCTTTACCAGCACAGTCTCTCTAGATGGGTCTGTCAGCCACTGTGGAGCTTTGGCCAGGCTGGGCAGAGTCACCTCCCGCCGGGAATGAGGCTCGGAGGTGCCCTGGGCCCCGTCCCTCCCAGGGTGGACTCTGTGCTGGGGTGACAATCCCCGGGAGACGGGATTTCTGGTGCATGGGACTTTCACATTTAAAGCCAGACACTGCCAGGCAAACCCGGTCAGCTGGTCACCCTGTGTGGTGCCCTGGGAGAAGTGGCCTCAGGGCCAGCCTCGCCCAGGACAGAGGAAAGAGTGGAGAGTGTGGCACATGCAGGTGTGGCACATGTGGGGCTGGCGGGCCTGGGGGTGGAGCCGGCCCCTCCCGGCCTGTACGAGCTTTCTGAGCCAGCTCCCGAGCTGAACCAGGGACTGCCCAGAGCACCTGCTTCGTGGGCTTGTGTTGTGAGGAGGGGTTGAGGGTCAGCCGTGGCTGTGAACTTGTTGTGGTTGAGCATGCATTTGCCGTAAGGGGTGGGGACCGAGGGGCCCAGCACACATCCTGCATGACCTCCAGGTGGGAAGGTCTCCTCTTCCATTCCCTCCACCCAGGCCCACAGCCCCGGTTCTGGGAATCGGCCCAGCACACCACCTTCCACTGCTGGGAGTGACCGAGGCAGCACGAGGCTGCAACCCTGGGGCGAGGGGCACCAGCTGGTCCACCCGGGAACTCCCAGCACCCACCTCCCTGCACCTGTCTCCAAACCGCTCACCTGCCCCAGCCACGGTGCAGATGCTCTTTGGCACCTGCCATTCAGGAGCTTGGAGAGAAACGGGGAGAAAAGGAGGTTTGCATAGGAGAAAGATGAGCCCATGTTTGCACATGCACGTACACGTAACGTGGCACATATGTAGCATGCTGTGTATAGCATGTTACACATGCATGTGTTGTATGGGATATGCTATATATAATTAGTAGTGCACACAGCACATGCGTGACAGCTCATGTGCTGCACATAAAGTGTTAGATGTCACCTTACATTACAGATAGTACATGTCACAGAAAGCATGATTATGTACCAGGTGTTAAAGCAATGTCGCACCGAGCATATGCTGCATGCAATGTGTTATACAGAATGTGCAGTGTATGTGCTGCATGTGTTACAGATCACGTGTGCCACAGGTAATATGTGTTACATAACACATGTGTTAATTGCACATGTCATGAATAGCATGTTTGTTTCATTGCTGCATGTAATGAGTTGTGTGTTTTGTGCAAGTTACAGCAACATATGTTATATATAACCTCTTACAGGTAACATGGTTACACACAGGTGTTGCATATGATGTGCATACCACACGTGTGTTGCATTGTGATGCATGGGACTTGCAGATAACACACATTGCATACATGTGGTGCCTATAAGTGCATCACATGTGGTGTGTGTAGCATGTCACATATAGCACATGTTGTCTATATGTGCATTGTGTGGCGTGTGTCACATGTAACATGTGTGTTCTACACCATGTTGGTGGCACAGGAGCCGAGCGCCTTGCCTGGGGAAACAGGCAGCCGTGAGCTGGTGTTGAAGGGGCCCCGTTCCTGCCCTCTTGGTGGTCACAGTTGAGTTGCACCCCTCTTTATCTTTGGTCCCCGTTTCACACACGCTGCACATCCTCGTTTCTCTGCCTTTTGCATGTTGGAAGCAGCCTGGCTTGAGAGCCGTCAGCAGCCCTTCCTGCCTGGCCCCCCCACCCGCCTGCCATTCTGGGGGTGAGGGGGAGCTTAACCACCCCCGTGCTTCCTCCCTCTTTTCACTCACTGGTTCTGGGGGGCTCACCGGGACCCTTCCTGTCAGACTGCAGAGGACCGCGGAACCAGCAGCTGTGGCCTGAGCCCCCGAGGACCATGGAGCGTGCCTGGGGTGACCCGACACCTTTCGAGGTCGCTGGAGCCATGTGTCGCTGAGTTAAAAACATACAGTTGGTCCATCTCCCCTCTGAGGTGGGAATTCTGAGTGTCCCTTGCACTCATTTTCTAGATAATAGTCGGTGTGGGCGGTGGGGAACATGGGAATCCCTGTAATTTCTGAGTAATATATAGGTAATCTAAGTACCTTTAAAAAAAAATACATACATATATATATATGTAACAAGAAGCATTTATGTAAGCAGGTGCACGTGTGTGCATGTGTATTTATATATCATTTTGCAGATATTGGTTAAAAAAAAAAAATGTAAATGCTCAAAAGAGTGGGCAACGGATAGAAATGTTCATTGACCCCGATTTCCACGAGCTGCTTGATCCTGGCGCGTCCACTCAGCATGGGGAGCGGCAAGTGGTTCTGGAGCCAGCAAGGCCCAGGAGCTCCTTCTGCACCCAAAAGCACGTGGCACCGTTGTCTTCTGAAATGATCGCTGCCATTTACCTGGCAAAATACATTTGCAGGTGCTATTTCATCATCTGATTTATTTTGTTCATTTGTTCCACTTAAAAGGCAGAGTATTTAATTAGCTCTGCCGAAGAGCCATTCTTCCTAACGAATTGAGAATTGGCCTTGAATTGATAAAAATACTTTTCTATCCATTATTTCATGCTCAGCTAACATGGCCCAAGATTGGCTGTGAAATCTCCCTTCCTCACACCCTGGGGCAGCCCCCTTCTGCCTGGAGCTGCCGGACCCTCAGGAATGGGCTTCATGGCCTTGGGGACAGGAGAGGTGCCCTGGCGGGAGGTGGGCTTCCCAGGCGCCTGGCCCTGCTCACGGTACTGGGAAGACGCAGTTCCTTCCTGATCCTTCCGCCAGCCTGCGTCCCGATTTAATCTGTCACAGCTTTTGGGCAGGGGTGGACACGGATGCCAAAGCAGCCCCAGGGAGTCCAGAAATAACACGCCCCTTGGGACACTGCGGAGCACCCTGTCTGTCCAGTCGGCCCAGGATCCGTGGGCCAACGTCCAGGCTGGACGATCACCGGCATTTCCGTGGCTAACGTCGTGGGCCTGGGCAACCTGGGGTGCCCCCGCTGGTCAGTCCCCTGAGGTAAACGTGGATGGCCTCTGCTGGGGTTCAAAGGCAGCAGTGGGGAGGGCACCCTACCAACACCTGAGCACAACCAGAGCCAGACCGGGTGGCCACGGACCCAGCAAGCCCCAGATGCTGGGACACGGGACAGGCAGGTTTGGGGAGCAGGAGGTGCTAAGGAACGGAAGCCCGTGGGCAGAGGGGAGAGGCACAGGACCTGGAAGTGCTATGCGGCAGCACCTGGGGACACAGGACATCAAAGGGACAGAGGGTCAGGAAGCTAAACATAGAGCTGCCATATGATCCGGCACTTCCTCTACTAGGAGCATATCCAGAAGAACTGAAAACTGTGACGCAAACAGACCTCTGCACACCGATGTGCATAGCAGCGTTATTCACAATTGCCAAGAGATGGAAACAACCCAAGTGTCCATCAACCGATGAATGGATCGACAAAATGTGGTATATACATGTGATGGAATACTGTGCTGCAGGAAAAAGAAATGAAATTGGGATACATTTGATAACATGGATGAATCTTTTTTTAAATTTTTTTAAAGAAGCTTTACATTATATAAATATTACATAAAATATATAAGGGATTCCCATATGCCCCACCCTTTCCCCCTCCCACACTTTCCCACATTAACAACATCCTTCATTAGTGTGGCACATTTGTTACAATTGATGAACACATAGTAAAGCATTGCCACTAACCGTGGACTAGAGTTTACATTACAGTTTACACTCTGCCCTGCACAATTTTATAGGTTATGACAAAACGTATCATGGCCTGTATCCGTCATTGCAATGTCATGCGGGACAATTCCAATGTCCCGAAAATGCCCCCGTATTACACCTATTCTTCCCTCTCCCTCCCCTCAGAACCTCCAGTGGCCACTGTCCCCACATCAATGATAAAAGTTCCAAATGGATGAACCTTGAAGACATTATGCTGAGTGAAATAAGCCAGACACAAAAGGACAAATATTGCATGGTCTCACTAATATGAACTAAATATGAAGAATAAATGCTTGGGGTTAAAACCTAGAGTATAGATTATTAGGAGGTAAGAGGAGGGCTGTGAAGCAGTACTGATGCTTAATGTATGTAGAAGTTTTAATTAACTTGACTGTAAATGTGTGAAAATGGAGAGAGTTGGTGGTAACACATTATAGTGAGTAGCAGCCAGTTTATAAATGGGATTGTGGCTGAAAAGGGTAGTCTAGGGGTGTAAATGTCCATTGAAAGGAAGCTAGAGGATAATCTAGGGACTGTATAACATAGTGATTTCAGTGGTGGATGAGAACTGTGATTATAGTACAAATGCAGGAATGTCCTTATGCGAGCTAGAACGGATGTACGTCACTATTGCAGGGTGGTGGGAATGTGGAGAAGCATGGGAAAAATACAATTAATGTAACCTATGGCCAATATTCTTGCATCAATGCCAAAGATGTACTGTGTTAATGGGGGGGGGGGTATGGAAGAGATATGCCAGGTGAGCGCTGCACGGTTGGTGGTAGGGTCCGATGAGGTTATCTCACGGTCTGTGGCAGATGTTCCGTGGCAGTGTGGCGTGTTGGTGAGGGGTGGGTGTTGTAGGGGAATTCTGCACATGTGCATCATTGTTTTGTAAGTTCACAACTTCTGTAATAAAAATATTAAGTAATAATAATATTAGACACACGTGCCAGGCAGAAATGAGCGAGGTCAGGCCAGGTCCATTGAGGCTTACAGCGGGTTCTCACATGTCTGCCAAGGACTAGACCCCCGACACCCCCATGAGCCCCCAGTCCAGACCTGGGTCCCATCCCCTCTCTCATCCCAGCAGCAGTGGCTTGTCTGCCTGCTGCATGCCAGGCTGTGCTGGCTACAGGGAGCTCTCCCCTTGTCCCCCAGGAGAAGCGCAGGAGCCCAGGAGAGAGCGGTGGAAGCTGAGGGCAGGAGAGGTTAGAACTGGGTGCTTGAGGGCGGGGTCTGAAGGCCACATGGAGGGCGCAGGTGGACTTCTGCAGAGCTGGGGAGGAGGGGAGCACTGCAGGCCGCCAGGTGCACATAGCAGGGGACAGTCTACGGGAAGGCCAGGCTGGCCAGGCAGCGGCCCTGTGCTCTGGGAAGCTCGTGTGGGCAGCTGCAGGGGAACTGGAGGGGAGCAGGGGAGGGGAGGCCGTGGTCCTGCTGGGGAAGATGGACTGGGGCCCTGCGGGGAGCACTTCGGAGACGCAGCTTCAAGAAGCAGGGGGCCCCCAGGACGCCCCTGGCCTTTTGCAGCCGCAGGTGCTTCAGGTGCCTCTCCAGTCCATCCCCACTGCTGCAGGAATGGCTCTGCGTCCCCAGGTGGGTCAAGAGTACCCCTGCCCCCACCCGTCGGCACAATGGCCTGACCTCTGGGAGGCTGGTGCCCACACGCAGCGAGCAGAGCTGAGACCCCACGTCGGGGCTCACGCAGGCTCACGTTCCACCATCTAGAGACAAACAGGAGCCCCTTCCTGGAGGGAGGGAGGGGCACGGGCCCCTGGGAGGCTGCTAGGCCTAAGTTAGGCTCCAGAGCTGTGACTCAGCCCAGGTAGTCACAGCTCCCTTTTCTGTCAGATGCTTTTCAGACACCTGAGTTGTTGTGTCACTCTGGGGCTGCCTTAGTGGGAGGTGTGGCCGCGAGTGGGTGGACCTGGCCAGGCCCCAGGGAGAATGCAAAGATTAAGACAAGGGGCATGAAGCCATTCGTGGGACTCAGAGGAGACGGCAGGCAGCGTCGCGGGGCCCTCGCTGTTTTTACACTCACTAGGAGAGGCACCCCCCAAAACCTGGGGCTCCCACGCCGACCCTGGGGTCACCCACCACAAGATCAGACCCTGTGTCACCACAGAGCAAAGACACTTCGCCAGGAGGAGATCGAGATGGACGCGTTTGTAAACATCCCGTCTTCAGTGTCACCGCACTAACAGGAACCTCAGTTTGCATTTTCACAAGGCGTCATGCTTTTACAGAAAGCACGCTTCCCTCCAAAGTGTGCCACAGGGAGCCGCTTCAGACCCCAGGGAGAAGACTTCTGAGCTCACTTTGTCCTGTCAGTGTTTTAAAATGCCACTAAATGAATTCTGAAAGCCTGTGCTCTGCAAAGCCAAAAGGCGACATAGACGTGTCTGAAGGCCGTGGGAGAGCCTGCACCCACGCCCGCCCACGGGGCCACTGCCTTCGGGATGGATGGGGCAGGACTGTGGGTGCTGGGGGAGTCTCAGCGCGTTCACATGCAGCTCTGCCGTCACAGAGACTCGGAGGAACGTGCTTGCCCTCTGCACAGTCTGGCGTTGTCAGAGGTTCAGCCGAGACGCCCCGAGAGCGCCCAGGAGGTCTGTGGTGAACACAGAGGAAGGCCCAGTAGATACATTTCCAGAAATACTTTTTTTTTGTTAGAGAAGTTGTAGATTTACAGAAAAATCATGCAAAATATAGAGTTCCTATATTACACCTTGCATTACGGTGGTGCCTTTGTTACAATTATCAAAATAATGTTATTATAATTGATGAAAGAATACTAGACTCCTTGCTTTACACTAGGGTTCACTGATTGTGTTGTACTGTCTTAATTTTTTCTATTTTTATTCTAGTACTATATATACAACCTAAAATGTCCCCCTCTAACCACATTCAAATACACAACTCAGTGCTGTTAATTACGTTCACTGTGTTCCGCTACCATCACCACCATGCGTTATCAAAACTTTTCCATCTCCAGAACCACTTGTTAATACTTCCCATTTTGAGCAAAAGCAAAAGCAAGAACCAAAAGATCCTGTATCAGTCAGGGTCTCCAGAGCAAAAGAACCAATAGAGGGGATGGATGGGTGGGCGGGTGAGTGGAGATAGCTACATAGCTAGCTAGCAGATAGGTAGGTAGGTAGGTAGGTAGGTAGGTAGATAGATAGATAGAAAGACAGACAGATAGATAGAGACATATAAAGAGATTTATTTTATGGACTCGGCTTGCAGGTTTGGCTGGCATTTGGAAACCCCTAGGACAGGCGTCCTCAAAGAGGAGTTGTTGTGGTCCTGTGGCAGAATTTCTTCTCTGGGAAAACTCAGTTTTTGTTATTAGGGTCTGCAGCTGATTGAATGAGGCCCCCCACACCACAAGGGCAAGCTCCTTCACCTAGAGCCCACTGGCTGTGGCCGCCAGCCGCGGCAGCTCCTCAGCTGGTGCTGGAGGAATTATGGGCACTGGCCGTCACAGACGTCCACTCAGTCTCCCGAGGGGTCTTCCTCCGTGCAGGGGGCTTTA
>JAQZBX010096205.1:0-11829 GCA_029593785.1 Cabassous unicinctus
AAAAAAAAAAAGAGCATCCATTTATATGAAGTTCAAGAACAGACCAAAATACACTGTGGTGACAGTTTGCCTCTGCGGGAGTGGGATGTAGGGATTGAGTGGGAGGGAATGAGGGAACTTCCTGGGCTGATGGAGTTATACACATTTCAAAAATAATCAGACTCTACATGTAATATTTGTGCATTTTATTATTATAAATTAAAGCTCAATTTAAACAATAAAAATTGGAAAAAAATTAAATAGAAAAGAAACCTAGAAGTAATTACCATATCATTCAGATTTTAAAAATGTTTAAAAAACATTTTTTAAAAATCCAAAAATATGTAGATGAGCCAAGTTTGCATATCCTAAGCTTATGGAAGGAAGAGCTCTCTTTCAGGACTTCAGGTAGTAAAGCAAACAAGTGACTCAGCCACAAAGAGCTGGAGGCAGAAGCACACATTAGTACATTCTGTTAAAAGGTTAGAGTTCTGGTGTGAAATGACATTGAGTCAGCAGCGTTTGACTCAGCCTTTCACATATTTCCAGTAACATACCACACTCCTGTCAATGTCCAAACCAGACGGATGACCAGGATCAAGGAGATTCTTCTCCACTTTGAAAGCCTAGTCACACTGCCCATCCACTGCCCGGATGGAGCAGAGCCGCCATGTTGAAGGAATTCAGGAAACACATGCATTCCTTCCCAGTGTTACTGGATTTTGTCTAGGTTCTTGACTATGCTGCAGAAATGAATTTCAAGAGCACGTCAGGTTAGTTAGGCCAGTAATTTATTAAGGTAGTGAGGGAGGAGAAATGGGAGAAAATAACAGATCATGGGTCCCAGAGAGAGTAAGGGGCTGAGGAGTGATGCAGAGGGCTGGTTTATAGACTACAGTTTCCCATTATAGATTATAAATGCCCAGGTTTTACTTGTGTGTTGATCCATGCAGGGGGACACGGCGAGAGCAGGGCGCAGAAGCCAAGAGGAACGAGAGAGGTTTGACCTTTTCACTTGCTTTTTTCCACCCCTTTGCTAATGGCAGAGGAGGAGTTCCAGCTGTTTGCTGTTTTAATTGATTATCCCACCCATCAATCCCCTGGGTGGGGCCAATGATAAGGGACCTGGAGAATATTTGGGGCTTCTCCTGGGAATCTCATTCCAGATGGCAGAAACCTTGCGAGGGTCTTCCAGCAGCCATCTTGGGGGTATCGATATCCACGTGGACTTCTTGCCAGGTTGCAGATCCATCTATTGATTCCCTGTTTTACTAGGCGGCTTCATTTCCCCCTCAGAGAGTTTGCACCTTTATTCTTAAAGGGGTGCTGAAGGGAGATGGTCATTCTTCTGTAACTACTTCCTGCTTGTCAGGGGCAGTAGGCCCTACCTGACAAGGTGTAAAACCCTCTGGCTATTCTATCTCAGTTGGAGGAAGACATCTGGCATCCTGGGCGAAGCTGGATGAAGTCTCCATATGGCTGACAAGATGTTGATTCTGGAAGAAGTAAACTTGAATAGAATCTTGAGGATATATGGTCCCACTAAGTGGATACTTCACCACAAAAGTAGAAAAGGCCTGGTGCCTGTAAAGGCTGCATTTTCCCAAAGTTAGTGGGAAACAGTATTATTCTTTCAGTAATGGAGTTAGGTATAAATTGCTAATCCCAGTTCCTATGGTAGAGGAGAGGAATGAGAAGAGGCATTGCCCTTTTTAGTTAAGCTACAGGAAATGAAAACAGACAAGGCTTCTTAAGGGGTATCTGGTTTGCCCTCCCCCTAGCAATAGGCATCTGGGCTAGAGTTAGAAGGAACAGCTGTATTTGACACAGACACTACTTAGCTTTGTCTCTTGAAGAGGTATTTCAGGCTGTTCAATGACCGCCACGCGTGCGTCTCATCAGATGCTCCTGGTGAGCTGGCACTTTCCTGGGCAGCTGGCTTCACTCAGGATTAGTGCACCCAGCTGGAAATTTCTTTAATCTCTAATAGCTGTGGGAGTGATCAGAACTACAGAGTAAAGTGCCTTCTACTTTGGCTATAATTTGAGAGAGAGGCTTGTTTTCTTACTAAGTTTTGATCAGAATCTGGTTTCCAAGTCCTGGGTGAGGAAAGGTTGCCCATGGACCATCTCAAAGGGGCTAAGCTGAAGTGGTCTTAGCCACCTCGTTAGTTATTTCCCTCCTGGTAGGAAATGCTTGGCCCTGGCATGTGGGTTTGCCAGTCCTCCCCAGGGTATGAGTGGGACAGGTTCCGGAACATGGGCTAAGAGGGATATCTGGGTTAAGCATGTTCATTAACTACTTAGAAAATGAAGTTTACCAGGATTTTTAACATGTTTGATTTCTCTGCATATGATTTAGAGTAGAAAAGATATCGCTATAGTCATCAGACATATATCTTGAATAGGATATGGGTATAATACCTAATACTTATTAGTACACTACTCAATGCATAAGCTTTTCTTTGAGCTGCAATTAATAGATCTAAGTTTCAGGTTTGCAATACCTTACATGTTATCTCTCCATGGGAGCAGGCCATAATGCCAATTGTGTTTAAGTTCTACTCACAGTACTCTGGTGATCATTGCTGCACTTCGTATGTCCTTCACACAGCCAGCATGCTGCAGTACCATTGACCCTAGAGAGAAGCTAGGAAAATGGGTTCCAGGACTCCACCAGCCTGGCACATAGCACCCTTCAGCACTATGAAGCAGTGCCAATCTGGAGGCGATATCCATTGTACATTTGGCTTTATCAATCCATTGTTGGCTGCTGCTGGAGTTGAAACTGCAACGTAGTCTCCATCCACTTCAGGAGCACAACCAGAGATGTAGTAGACACATTTATTATTTTAGGGGTCAGTGACCAACCTAGCCAATAACTCAAATGGAGAGGCAACCTGCAGGGTATTGAAGGCCTGGTTTGGATGCACAAGAGAGTTTGACAATGCTGAAGTCTATCTCTTGATTTTTATATACTTTTTAAATACTTCCAATGCAATGTGTAGAAGCTGTTATGAAATTATCATAAGCAAAGGCAAGAGGGGAGGCTAGGCTTGAAGTGATCATAAACGAAGGTAAATTCAGTTTAAGATTTAAACTTACAATAGTAGGTTTAGGCTAAATCTACCCAGTTATAATTTCATTTATTATCCTTCTGCAGTTTTATAATATAAAGGCATCTATTAATGATCTTAACTCTTATAGTTTCTAGTAAGTTTTTACTTTAAGGCAAATTGTGTACCTTTATTACTCAAGCCACAAGAAATTTATTAGTAACTTTGCTAAGTTTTCTACTTTTCTAGCAGTTGAGCCAATTCCACTTGTGATTTATACATTAAATCCACTCGCAAGGCAATATTAACATTGAAAGACTCATTTTTAGGTCACCTTTCACTGTTTTTCAATTTGTAACAGGTGAACCCCAAATCTGATTTCCTAGGCACAAGCAAACTGACAAAGTTGAACACAGATTTCAAAGTTGAACACAAAGTTAAGCACAGATTAAAACAGAAGAGAGAATTTTATACCCTTAGCATTTATAGGAACTTTTTAATCTTAATTGATGGCACATGAAGTTTCTTATTTTCCAGGAGAGGTTTAGTAGCTGGTTTGGATCTTGATCTCTATTCACACCTTTTACAGGCACAACTGAGTTTAAACTATGGAAATTTGAGGTGTATTTCCTCATTTCTTTAAGGAGACACAACATGAGGTTTCTGGCCCTCAGATCTATCTGTCCTCCTCTTTTACACTGGTTTAGCTGGAATTCAGGGCCTGTATTAGTCAGGCAAAGGGACGCTGATGCAAAATACCAGAAATCTGTTGGTCTTTATAAAGGGTATTATTTGGGGTAGAAGCTTACAGTTACCAGGTCATAAAGCAGAAGTTTCTTCCTTCACCAAAGTCTGTTGCCACGTGTTGGAGCAAGACAGCTGCCGACGTTTTCCAGGGTTCAGGCTTCCTGGGTTCCTCTCTTTCCGGGGCTCCATTTCTCTCTGGGCTCAGCTCCTCTGTTTCCTCCACAAGGCCAGCTGTAGACTATCAGGCAAATGGCTCGTCTCTATCCTGGGGCCTTCTCTCCTTCCTCATGACCAAGCGTCTCTGTCTGCTGGCCTCCCTGGGCTCCAGCATCAAAACTCCAAAATCAGAACTACTCCAACTCTGTCCTTTGCCATGTCTTTTTATCTTTGAGACCCCACCCACTAAAGGGTGGGGCTCAATGTCCTCTTAATGTGGCCTAGTCAACGCCCTAATTATAACTTAATCATGCCCAGATGAACAGACCAGTTTACAAGCATAATCCAATATCTATTTGGGAATTCATAACTATGTCAAACTGCCAAACTGCTACAGGGTCTTATACAGAGGCTGCTCTCAGCTATACTGTGGCCATGTAGACCAGCAGTAGGGAGAATTTAAGACACTCCAATGGGTACCATGCCCATAACTCTAGGAAGAATGAAGAAGCGATTTTTAGTCGACTGACCTGGCGCCACCCTGAGAATCAGAGACCCTGCGACCAGGCATTTCTGGGGCCGTTCTGGACTTGGGAGACAGACTGAATAGATCTCGGGGTTGAATAGATTTCGGACTGAAGCTGCCAAGCCAAATATTGCTCCTCCCTGGAGAAGGGGCAAAATGCTTCTTCCTACTTCTACAGAGATCTTAAAAGCCATTCCAGTCTTCTGACTTTACTCTTTGGTAGTTTCCCAGTTAGAACAGCCATCAAAAGGTCATTAAGTGATTAGAGATCAATTGTTCTAGCTAACAGGCCGTGGGGCCCTGAGGCAATAACTTCCTCACTAACAAATGCATTTTCAGTATTACAATTTTCAAGACATTCCAAAGCATTTTAACACAAACCTGTAATGAGAAATTGAGTGGTAGGAAGTAGGAAGATAAACGTGGGTAAAGGTTAATTGTGAGAGGAGCCCTGGCCCGTGACCCCTGGGGAAGGGAACTCCCACGGCATCCATCTTGGCCCTGCTTGCCGCCTTCCCTGTCCCAGACCAGGTAGCTGGGTGTGGTCAGTAGGAAGGCAGGCCCGCAGAGGCATGCACCTGTTGAGAGGTACAAGCCCCCAGCTCTGAGTCACTGCCCTGCTGCGGAGGACAGAGGGCAGGAGAAGGCAATGGCCTGAGGGCAAAGCCTCTGGCTGCCAGAAGGGCTTGAAAAAGGAGCTTTGCAGCATTCGGCTGGGGGTCCTCTGTCTTGGCAGGGCCTTGCTTTGAGCCCCTGCCCTGTGCCCCAGCCCTCCCGGCCAGGGTCAGGCCTCACAAGCCTGGGTGCGTGGCACAGACGCAGAGACTTCCTGTGCCCCGGCCTCTTCCCTCCCGGCATTATATCCAGTAGGGGTGCATAGGTAAGCCCGTTTAAAATGGATAAGCAAAAGAAGGCATTAAACAGGCTGTAGGCCATAGTGTCACTCACCAATAACCTCCTGGCTGGAAGCACCAAATATGTTATCGGATTTTGTCTAGGTTCTTGACGATGCTGCAGAAATGAATTTCAAAAGCACATCAGGTTAGTTAGGCCAGTAATTTATTAAGGTAGTGAGGGAGGAGAAATGGGAGAAAATAACAGATCATGGGTCCCAGAGAGAGTAAGGGGCTGAGGAGTGATGCAGAGGGCTGGTTTATAGACTACAGTTTCCCATTATAGATTATAAATGCCCAGGTTTTACTTGTGTGTTGATCCGTGCAGGGGGACACGGCGAGAGAAGGGCGCAGAAGCCAAGAGGAACGAGAGAGGTTTGACCTTTGCGCTTGTTTTTTAAACCATTAATTATTCCACCCCTTTGCTAATGGCATAGGAGGAGCCCCAGCTGTTTGCTGTTTTGATTGATTACCCCACCCATCAATCCCTTGGGTGGGCCCAATCATAATGTCCCTGGAGAATATCTGGGGCTTCTCCTGGAATCTCATTCTGGATGGCAGAAACCTTGCGAGGGTCTTCCAGCAGCCATCTTGGGGGTATCGATGTCCACGTGGACCTCTTGCCAGGTTCCAGATCCATCTTTTGATTCCTTATTTTACTAGTCGGCTTCACCAGGGCCCCAGGAGCGCCAACAACTGGAAAACAGGGAATCACTCTTCCATGGCTTGTTGAGGTGTGCATAGCCCCACCCTCATTCTCCATTACACCCCTTTGGAATTCTCTTTATAAATCCTTCAAAACTGCAGGTTCTTCCCCTTCTCATCCCCGATCCCTACCCCACCCTCACTTCCAAAAAGGGAATGGAGTCCTGGGATGGTGGTCAAAGTGGAGACCAGCCAAAAGATGCCTGGTATCCGTGAGTGTTAGGGAGGGTTTCCTTTCCAGCACTGTGCTCCATCTGTTGAGGATGCCATGGTAGCTGGGTGGGAGAGAGCAAAAGGACCTACCTTCAGGCTAGGGAGCTCACCTGTGGATGATGACCTGCTGGACCATGAAAGTGGTGCTAGGATCAGATGCATCACCCGGCGTCCACCAGTCTCGTAGCTTAGAAGAGAAGGTCACAATGGCTAAGTGGCTGGAGGTGGTTCCAGAGAATTCCCCTCTAATGCTCACCTCACAGCTTTAGAAACACTGAGTCTAGATGGAGCTTTTCTCATTCAAAATCAATTACTTGGTTTGGGTATTTTAGTGTAAGTTTAGGGATTTGAAATGGGAGAGGGAGGCAAAACCATGTATTCAATCTGCCATCTTCATGCAAACTTTGCTTCCTTTAAAATAATATTTGCATCATATTTTGTGCAAGCTATTTTTGAGTTTGGTTATAAATAGAAAGGAAAAACTTTTAATTTAACTGGAGTGGTTTTGTAATATAGTTGAAAAAGCCAAAATCTGTGTATCATAACAATGTTATCACTTTCAGGCTATCAGCTTTGGGTACTCTGCCTTTATTCTGTACATCAGCAAACCTCTGCCATGCACAATGCTGACCCCCAACGGGCCACTTAGCGCCTTGAGGAAGGGCGCTGCCCCTCTTGTTTCTCTCCATGTAGGTTGTTGCCTCTTGCCTTAAAGAACCATTAAGTGGGTCTTTCTTTGGACCAAAAGGATTTCAAAAATGACTAAGCTTTCTGTGTATTGTCATCTATTTAGAGAGAACCATCTGTCTATATTTCATTTTTGCACAATTGCAATTACATTGAGACACTTCCTAAGCCCCCAGGCTTGGTATTTTTAGGGTCCTGACGGCCATCCCCTTCGTTGAGAGCAGCTCAGATGGGGCTGGACTGGGAGGTATGTGTTGGGGGCGATGGGTCAGGACAGCTCTGGGTCCTACCAAGAGCAAGCAGGGAGCCCACCATGTGCCCAGGGCTGCCCTAGGACGGGGGATACAGAGGTGAGTGGGCAGGGGGCCTAACTCCAAGGCGCTCTTGGTCTCGGTGGGGAGACAGACACGGAAATCATGGTCACATACCTAAAGGCTACTGCAGAGCCATGGCTGCAGAGAGGGGGAAGCCAGCCAAAGTCCCTGGGAGTCCTGCAGAAAGTCCCTGGAAGGAAAACGCCACCCACTCCCCAGTTTTCCCTGCTCCAAGCCCATGATCAACTTCTTGTATTAGATGCTATTGATGCCATGGCCCGTCGATATGGCAGGTAGACCCCCCACCCAGCTGCTGTGGGGGTCAGACAACGTCCCCCGTTCTCCTGAGACGTGCCCTTGGTCTGCTGGGAACCCATTCTCCTGGGAACGGCTGGGCTGTTAAGCCCTTCCAGCCAGTGAATGAGTGACCCAGGGCACAAAACTTGATGCGAGGGAACCCCTCTCAACTCACGCTCCGGACCTCCCCAGGAGATCAGCTGCACCTGGCTGAGCCGAGCTTCCTCCCTGCCCCACCTATGCCCTGACTCCTCAGGACCCGAGATGGTTCCCTAAAGCACTTGCACAGCAGTGGCCTCAGGATCTGCTCTCAGGGGATCTGCGAGAGACAGAGCCCTGAGCTGATGCTCAGCTTGTTGGTTGTATGGCTCTCAAAGAAACGTCCTGGGAGCAGAGAGAAAAATAATTTCATCATGGCCATCTCAGCTTCAGCTCAGTGGAAGGACCGCTGCTCTGAGGAGAAGGCCTGCAGGGACAGAAGCTCTGGGAGGGAAATCATGCAAACAGAAGGCCAGCCTCCGTGTCTTGGAGCCTTTCAAGAAGTTAAATGGGAAATTTCTTAGCAGTAAGGCTTTTTAGAAGTTAAATGGAAAATTGATTAAAGTCAAATGTGCAATCCCTTAGGTTCTTGAGGTTTTGAAATTTACCTGCCTAGCAGTGAAAAAGTGCTGGAGGAGATTGAACGTGTAACCTTTTCATTTTCGGTACCCTTGGCTTTAACTTTGGCCGCTTACAACGGATCGCCATGGGCCTGGGAGGCCAGCCCTGAATTCCACATCGGCCCAAGCCCTCCTTTCCCGGGTGGCCAAGGTCTGCCCTGGGAATCGCCGAGAAGGGGAGCTGTGCTTTGTTGGGAACGCCACAGCTCCCTACGCAGGCAATATCCAGAGCCGAGCCCACTTGGGAGAGGGAACATTTGTCCAGAAGAGCTTCCAGTTTCTGAGCACAGGCCCTGGAGGAGGGCACTTCGAGGTTATCCTGGATGGTGTTTCGTATGCATTAGCAGTCCTTCGTTAAGAAGAGGAGGCCAATTAACGTTACCTTGATTAATGAGGCGACATTAGCTTTGGACTCTATTGCGTCTTCCTTCTCGGTAGCAGGCAAGGGTTTGGAGCAGACTTACACGGTGCTGGACACAGGCCGGATGTGCTTCCAGTGAGGCCTGACCAACTGTGCGAAGCAAGGCAAGTAGAGCACAGAATTCAAGGGCAGGGGTCCTGACCTGAGAGCAAGGGCTGGCCTGGCGGCCCCGAGCCTCAGTTTACTCATATGTAGAATGGGAATGACTGTAACACCAACCTCAGAGCTGTTCTAAGTCAACGGTCCCCAAAGGGACGGCCCCAGATCAGCAGCAGCAGACCACCTGGGGGCTCGCTAGAAATGCAGATTCTCCAGCCCCACCTCACACAGCCTGAATCCTCATTTGGGGAGTGAGGCCCAGAAATCTGTTTTGTCAGGCCTTTAAGGGGATTCTGATGCACCCCAATGAGAACCACTGCTGTACGCAACGGCTCTTAACTCTGGCTGTCATTACAATCGCCTCGTGACTTTCTGAAATACACGACGCTGTGTTCTAGCCCGAGCAGAGCCTAACGTCCAGCAGGCTCAGGGGTCGTCTCCAAGTGAAGAGGACGCCAGCTCGTGGGCCGGCAGTGGGAGCCCTGTGCGCCGTCTGCCCAGTCTTTCTTTCTCCCTCGTTCCCTTCCTCTTCTTGAGTTCCACGGCAGGCGCTGCTGTCACCTAGGAGCATTTCACCCTGGCCTCGCCTTTTCCCGATGCCATGCCAGCACGGACCACATAGAAGCCTCAGGAACCCTTGACCCTCCGCTCTTAAAAGCTTAACCAAGATGGGACTTTCGGGAAGATGGCTGACTAGTAAGAAACGGGAATCTCTTCTCCAGAAAAATAGCTAGAGAACAGGCTGAAACAGCCCCGAAAAAGATCGTCTAGGGTTTAGGACAGCAGGTGAAGGCTGCACACCACCCAGAGGAGAGAGGGACAAAAGAGGGAAATCGCGACGACAGAAATGTGAGTTGGAACAGGCAGCGGCTGCTGCTGCCGGCACCCTCCCCCATGCTCCTTAGAATTCTCAGGCCTCTGGGCCTGCAACTACAGACAAAGGGGGCTCCAGGGATCTACCACTCCCAGAAAGGGGAGAGAGAGGGACACAGCCTTCGGCTGACTCAGGTTCTGACCCGCAAATTTGGGCTGCGGAGCCCCACGGACCCTTCCACACAGCGGTTTGCCCTGGGAGCCTAGGAAGGACTGGAGAAATCTGACCCTCGCAATCTCCCTCTCTTCTAGCCTGGACTAATTGTTGAGGACTCCACAGGAGAGGGGAGAGAGAGCCTGGGGCTGACCCTGCTTTTGACTCCCAGGTTAGGTCTGCCCTGTCCCGAGATCCCTTCCAGGGCGGGTGGGGCTGCTCCATTGTTTGCCTTGGAGCCTGCAAGGGGCTAAAGATATACAAACCTCCCAATCTCCTCCTCTACTAACAGGGACTGATTGTTGAGGATTCAGAGGGGAGAGGAAATATTTCCTAGCTGGGAAAAGGGAGGGGGCTGCCAGAGAAGACTGGAGAACTGTCTCAGAAAGTTTGACTTACAAGGCTCTTAGCCCCCAGACAGGAAGCTCTATCACATTGATCTGGTCTGTGTCACAACAAATACACTCCGACCAGGCATTGAATTGAGACCTGCCAACAAGCGCCATCTCCTGGCAGACCAAGGAGGTGCACATAAGAAAATTAAATAGGAGAGGCTTTCCTGGCCTCTATAGCTTCCCTGCCCAAGGCCCTAGGAAACGACTCTACAACCAATTACTGGGTCCAGTGCCCAGTTTTGAACAACCAGCAGGACAATCCTAACAATCAAGGTTGACCCAAAAATCAAAGAGCTGTGGTAACTCACAGCCTCCTGCCACTAAAACCCTATAAAAGAGAAAGAGATAGAGCATCTAAGTAAAATACAACCTAACCAGATGCCTAAACACCAGCAAAAAATTACTAATCAGTGAGATGAGCACAAATTTCCAAAATCAAATTAATGAGGTGAAAGACAATATAGTTAAAGAGATAAATGACATCAAGAAGATATTGAGTGAACGCAAAGAAGAATTTGAAATCCTGAACAGAAAAGCAACGGAGTTCATGGGAATGAAAGAGACAAATGTGTCAAAAACACATTTGAGGCATACAACAGCAGACTCGAAATGAAAGAAGAAAGAATAAGTGATACTGAAGACAGAGCAGCTAAAATTGAAGAGAGAAAAGAACAGAGAGAGAAAAGAATGGAAAAAATTGAGCAGGGGCTCAGAGAGTTGAATGACAACACAAAACGCAACAACATACGTGTCATGGGAGTTCCAGAAGGGGAAGAGAAAGGAAAAGGGGCAGAAAGAATATTTGAGGAAATAATAGGTGAAAATTTCCCAACTCTCACGAAAGAAATGAACTTACATGTCCAAGAAGCACACCATACCCCAATTAGAAAAAATCCAAATAGACCTAGGCCAAGACACATACTATACAGAATGTCAAATGTAAAAGATAAAGAGAAAATTCTCAGAGCAGCAAGAGAGAAGCAAACGATCACGTACAAAGGACGCCCAGTAGGACTTAGTGCAGATTTCTCTTCAGAAACCATGGAGGTGACAAGACAGTGGTATGATACAATTAGGAAACAGAGAAAAACTGCCAGCCGAGAATTCTTTATCCAGCAAAACTGTCCTTCAAATATGAAGGTGAGTATAAAGTATTCACAAATAAACAGACACTAAGAGAGTTTGCAAAAAAGAATCCACCTTTGCAGGAAATATTAAAGGAAGCCTTAGAACCTGAAAGAAAATGATATTACTGAAAATGCACTATTTAATTCCTCCATTGTATTTTTTGGTTTTCATATGTCATCTTGTTGTTGTCTCTCTTTTTACTCTTTTGGTTATCCTTTCTGCTATTTCTTCTATACTCTCCTCCAAGCCTCTCTCTCCTGTCTTTTTCTTTCAGGAGTGTGAATGGATTAAATTCCCCAATCAAAAGATACAGACTGACAGAATGGATAAAAAAAACATGAGCCATCCATATGCTGCTTACAAGAAACTCACCTCAGACCCAGGGAAACAAACCAGCTGAAAGTAAAAGGTTGGAAAAAGATACTCCACGTGAATAGTAACCAGAAAAGAGCAGAGGTAGCTATACTAATATCAGACAAAACAGACTTTAAGTGCAAAAAAGTTATGAGAGACACAGAATGCCATTAT
>JAQZBX010096206.1:0-11826 GCA_029593785.1 Cabassous unicinctus
TTGGTGTGTCGCTTCGCCGGCTCGGGGGCCTACGCCTCTCTGCGCACCACGCAGGTCTGGGACGACTTTTTTCATCAGGAGGTCCCAGGGATCCAACCCAGGTCCTCCATATGATAAACGGGAGCTCAATTGCTTGAGCCACAGCCGCCTCCCTCAATATTCTTCTTAATCATTTTTTGATTGGCTTTTGGAGATATTTATTCTTCCAAATGGACTTAAGATCTTCACCACTTCCAACCCCATTCAGACAAACTGTTAGGACTGAGATTTTGTGGGTTTTCATTGAGAAATTGGCATTTTAAAATAATAATAATTCCAATCCAGGAACATCATAATGTCTTTCTACTTTTTCAGATCTTGTTTTATGTCTTTCATTAATATTCTTCCAATTTTTCCAAAATTTGGAAAATTTGGAAAATTACTTCCAAATATTGAACTGTTTTACCAGATTCTTTCTCTCATTTCAGTTTCTATATCCTTAGTAGAGCAAAGAAAACTTACTGATTTTTACATTTATTCTAATAAAATCCACCTTAAAATGTCTAAGAAAAAGATATAGTATTCAAATATATGATAATTAAATTTGGAAAAACTAGAAGAGATTAATAATTTCCCAGCAAAATAAAAATTATCACAATTTACCCAAGAAATGGAAAACCCAAACTGTGGGGGGAAACCATGTTCATGTTTTGAATTGAACATGTAAATTAAGAACAGAGCTACATGAAATCAAAATGTTATTCTGTACAATTCCAATAAGTAAAATAGATTTAATTAAGATTCAAAAAAAATGTTATTCTGCTCCTGAAAAACAGAAGCAACAAAATACAATTGAAATTTCTGTTCTGATTAATCTTTTCAGGAGGTTTTAAAGTTCCTGATTAGGAAACCAATACTAAAATAAAGAGAACAATAAGTTGTACATGTTTTACAGGTTTTTCAAACTCAATGGTAACTTACTAATCATAAAAGGATCAGTGTGTAATGCCTTAGGTAAAAATCCAGTAATACATGAGTCTTTGAGAGAGAAATGTAATGACCTTGAAGAATAAAGAATGACAGGCTGCTCATTTTTAGAAGCCTCCCTCTTCCTCACCATATTAGAGCGAGTAGTTCTAAATTACAGTCTTTCCTGAAATCCTTGGAGCTAATTTTTTCTGAATGGTCTTTACTGTTTTCAGACTCCAACTTTCTACAGATGAGCGTTGCTCGCATAGCAGGGAGCACAGGTGCTACTTGATACCACACAGGGCATTCATTTCCATTGGCAGCCACACCTTGCAATATGTGGTTCAAGAAGCCAGTGAAGCATTCCACATGTTATTTCTTCCCGTGGGTGGAGTGATGGGTTGGCATTTAAGTTAAAAATATATCAAAAAAAAATTTTCCTCCCCAAGAGTTACCAGTAATAATACTGCTATAATTCAATTACTAGAAAAACAGAATTCATGGCTCCCACAAAACTTAAAAATATTTGAGGACCCTTTAAAATGTGTTCTTCATCATGCAAAGGAAGATATAAAATGTGCAAATAAAGGAGTCATGACAATAACCAGAGAGCATAGCTAAATCATATTATATTTCACTTCCCATTTGGTTTACATATCTTTTCATATCATCCTATCCTTGAATTGGTGGAAAATCAAGGACAATGTTCAGTCCAGTACAGATGCCAGGTTATCTGAATCTAACCAATGCAGACAAGACCGGCTTTGTTCTGGGTCTAGTTACTTAGACTGATATGCTCAGAATCTTATAGCAACCTTTTTTTCTTATAATCTTATAATTAACCTTAATTTATTATGATCTAATGAATTATTAGCATTTAAATTAACATTTAAATATCTTAATAAGGCTAAAAAATTTTTATTACAAGTCTCATTTTCTCATTAAAAAAAGAAGCAGAAAGGAATTACCGGGAAGCGGGTGTGGCTCAATCGATAGAGCTCCCGTTTACCATATGGGAGGCCCCGGGTTCGCTTCCCGGGGCCTCCTTGTGAGGGCAGGCCGGCCCGCGTGGCGTGGTGGGCTGATGCAGCAAGACCTCACAGCAAGGGGGAGATAAGCAGACACAGAAAGGACACACGGCGAATGGACACAGCAAACACAAGCAGCCAGGGGGGAATAAATAAATAAATAAATAAATCTTTTAAAAAAAAAAAGGAATTACCTATATCAAATTTCAGGCATTGGGGGCAGGCACCCTCTCACACTATTGGCAGGGATATAAATTGGAATAGCATTTTTGGAAGATGATGTATTAAAATTTTGAAAGCATGTGCCCTTTGGTCTAGCAGATAAACTTGCACATGTTTTGTTTTGTTTTGTTTTGTTTTGTTTTCATGATATGTTCATTTATTCTCTCTGCAAAGTCCTGGGAATATGCTAGTAAGCGAAACAGACACGATTTCTCTGTGACACAACTCCACTGGTGGAGAAAGGCAATAGAAGGAATCTCACTAGGAAATAACAAATTATACACGGTGCTAAAGAAATAAAGGGATAAAGGAAACAAATGGGGATGACTGATAAAAAATAATGGGGATGAGGGTGAGGGGGCCCAAAAGTAAGGAGTAGGAAGGAAAGACCTCTCTGAGAAGGGCACATAAGCTTCTACAGGATGAAAGAGAAGAAGCCAGCCAGGAGGGAGAGACACTGAGGGAAGATCTGAGGGCAAAGAGCTTGGGTTTTTGCAGAACAAAAGGTCATGTGAGAGGGAGGGAGAATGTGATGAGATTGGAGAGGAAAGCAGGGAGTTCTCTCTAGGCCATGGCAAGCAGTTTAAGATTCTGTTCCAAGTACACTGGAAGGGACAATCCTTTTAAAAATTAGCATTAAAGTTGCTGTGTGAGGGGTGGATGGAGTGAAGGGCAAGAAAAGAGCAAGGTCTCAATTATAACTCTTGCATAGTCTTCATGAGAGATGTGAGGATGTTGGCTAATGAGGAAGCACAGAGAAGGAGAGAACTAAATGGATCCAAAGATATTTCATAAGTGGAACCAACAGGAACCTATCGATTTTACTTCCAACAAACCACAAGAACCAAAGCAAAGAAAAGCTTTTGCTAAAAGAAACACTGTAGATTTGCTGTAAAAAATGAACATGAGATTTGCTGTTAAAATTCTTCATTCACACTTATTTATTACCTTACAGAAATATCACCACAAATAAGCAATTAGTTGATCAGATTAAATCAGAGCAAATGGAGGTTGACCATGGTCCAAAGCATAAATAATTTTTTAAAATGTATGTTCACCCTTATGTGGTAAAAAGTTACCAATATGTGGTGAAAATTTCCACAAACTTCTTAAATCAATAATTACAGGAATCACAGAATTATGGTGAACCATGTTATATATCATCTAAAAGAAAATCATTTAATTGGGTCACCACCTCCATTTTTCACTAATTGTTTAAGTGTGGAGTATTCTCTGTTAATGCACAATTATATTCTCTGACATTTCTGGATGCTTCAGGTAATGATCATAGTGGAATAAGTATATGATTTCCAGTACCTTGGATAACAAAGAAGTGATATTACCATTTTTGGAAGATGATGTATTAAGCCAAGTTTAACCTTCATGATGTATGTATAATTTTGTTAATGCATGATTTATGGAACTAATATCTTAATTCATAAACTTGTGGACATTCAAGAACAATTAAACACCAAAAAGTAGTGATTCCTGACATTATTACATATATATGTATTATATTACATATATATACACATATATATACATATATATACATTACATACATGTTTCCGGTCAAAACAAACAAAAGCCAATGAAGGTGAAGGCTCAATAACATTCTCTACTTGACAGATAATAGAACTGCTGATAATGAGCATTAGAAACTTCACAGAAACCTCTGAAGACACTGCCCATTTGAATAAATATTCATTCTTATTGCTTCATTATGACATGCTGTAACATGACATGGCTCAATTTCTTTAGCTTTTTAAATCTGGGATGTTTTATTCTTTTTCTTTTCAATATGGCTTATCAATTGAAGCCAATATATACATACAATGAGGCTACCTTGTAATCATTATGATTATTATTGATATGATCCTTATTTTTATTTCAGTCTCTTGAATAAGAGCTAATTTCAAGTTGGCCTTAGGTTTCCAAAGTGATTATCCAGAGAATAATAACATAATCCCTCACCAGAAACCACTGGAAAATCCCTTTTTTTTTTTATGAACAAAAATGAAAAAAGCAATTAAAAGCAATGCTAAGTCCAGAAGGCACTGTGCAAATGCACTCCCCAGTGGATTAATCTCCCCATTACTCTCCTACTACCATGTAAATGTGGCCCCAATACCAGGGTGCTTTTTCACCTTACTCAGGTCCTGCTCTCCCCAGGAAAAGAGAGTATTGCTTTAAAGTGCTGTGAAGGACTTATGAAAAGAAGATTGGAGAGTTTTGTCTGCCTGTAGAGTGCATGATGGAATTTGTCACCCCTTTAGAAATTTTATTTTTAAGTAGAAGCAGATTTAAAAGATCTGTTTTTCTGTTCTGTTCAACACATATCATATTTGTTGCAAATATTATTTACGATAAATAGTGTACAACACCAGGGGTCAGTAAACTTTACCTGCATAGAATCAGATAGTAAATATGTTTGGCTTTGCAAGCCAAACGGCATCTGACCAACTACTCAACTCTGCTCAACTCTGCCATTGTAGCACAGGAGCAGCCACTGGACCTAGCAGAGTTCCAATACAACTTTACTTACAAAACTTTACAACAATATCAGAATTTTGCCTGAAAGTTGTTTTTGCCAACCCCTGAACTACACAATCCTTTCTGCTTCTGGGATTAAATGCTTTCCCTGAAACTAAAAAAAGCTTCTAAATCCTGATGCATAAATACCTCCAAAGATGAAATTGTTCTTCTACCAAACCTTTCTCTAAATATTCTGGAACTTTTTTAAGTGCTTTGAACTCTATCTTCATGACCAAATTAACTAAAACTGTGTCGGTAGTTTTTATCCCTGTACCCTAGCTTAGCTTAGAGTCCAAATGTTTAGGAGTACACAAGTGAGCAGCAGGGAGCAGATGACTGCTCTGAGGAAAATGTCTTGAGTAATTAGAACAGCACAAAGACAGCCGAACTCACTAGGCAGCCCACTTTTTTAAAAGTTGGAAATGAAAGGAAATAAAATCGGAAAGATGTTATCTCTATTACCAGAAATCTGATTTTGTGGTACCTTATTTATATATTTCAAATATCTAAGGCACCATATAACTATTTACTCCAATTTTATTTCTAACTGTTTTTATTCAAAACCTGCGTTAGCAGTTGCTTGATGTGATGTTTTTCATCATTGGAGTTGTCATTTCTTTCAACAAATTACACCATTGCTTAAAACTGACATTTTGTTTAACTTTATATCTAACCACACATACTGATGCTGAAAATAAATGCTCCACCACAAATTAAGCTTTGAAGGGATTTTGTATGTTTTGTTTTGCTTTTCAATTTTAATTGTAACCATGAGAAGAAGCCAACTAGATTCTTTTTCTATGTGATCAGGGCTAGCTTTTACACTTCCACATCATGATTAATTTATTATTCATCTGGATGTATTATTCACCCTCCTATTAAGCTTTGTCTTTAGCCTGTGAACTTTTCTTTCAGCTTCCAACAAAGGATTTCATTGCTTCAGGAATTGAGGTGTGTCTAAGTTTTTACCTGGGAGCAAAAGTGATGCAAGCCTTTCTGGTAAGACCAATCCTTGGTTTAGGGTGGGGAGCAAGCTCATTAACAGGCTGTCTGTATTCTCTGGAGGAGGAGAGCAGAGACGTGCTGGGGGCTTTTCCTAGATACTATATTCAGAGTGTTGAGAGGACTGAACCAGCAGCTCACCAGGATTTGTTCCCCCGGGAAATCGGAAATCGGAGACAATGAATTGCCTCCCTTTCAGAACCACAGGGGCTCTAGCCATTTTAATGGTAAGTTTTGTTTTTTTCCTAATAATTGCAAACTTTCCCTATTTACTCCCTTTTTGGAGAATATTATATTTGATGAATCCTGAGTATAAATTCTAAGAAGAGTATAGTGAAAATAAACATTTTAAAATGAAACTGTAAAGAATACCACTTTCCTCCTTTTGCTTTTATTTTTAATGTTATTTTACATAGAAAAAATAAACTAGAGAGAAATGAATTTGAAAGTCACCATTTAGCATTTTTTTTCATTTCTGAATTAAGCAATCCTAATCTCAATTTATACCTTACACAACAGCTTCTTCATTTTCTTCATACTAATACTATTTTGTTTCTCTGACTAACACAGAAAACCAAAATGCATAAAAGAGAGACAATTCTATTTTCCGAGGTTACATACCTATTAAGCATATGGCTAAGAATTCTACATGTCTCATCTTGATATCTGACATGTTTTTGAAATAGTCAAAGAATGCTGAATTTAAATCAAAGCAATGTTTGACTATAGAGAAGTTATGAGGGTTCTTAAGAAAACAGTATTTATGTTTAGCCAGTATGTGCAGCCTTTGAAAAGAAAAGACATGCAATAGAATAATTTTACTTGTGTTGATTGAGAAAGTTTTACATAACATTATCTAAAAGAAAAGTGGAATCTGGAGAGCAAAGCACTAGCTTAGATGTTATCAGCTAGTTTGTTCCTTAACTGTGTTGTTCGTGTGGAAAAAATGTCACAATATAATGTTAATATGTTAATATCAAGGTATCAATATAGCAAAATATACCATAAGAGAGTATAAAATAATTCCTAATACCTTCCACTTTGTCAATGCAAGCCAGGTTGGCCTAGGCATCAATTAATTTCATTTCCTTACCTAAATAAATGAGATAATTGGACTTCTAAAAGGTACATGAAGATAGGCCTCAAGAAAGAACTTTCTAAAAATTAAAGTTGTCTAAAATTAGAATTGATTGCCTCTGAGTTAGTGAGTTTCCTGGAAGGCTCTCAAGGCAATGTTCAAGCAGAAAATTAGTACCATCCCTTCCTAAGATTCTGATTCTATTATGATGCTATAACTAATTTTTTTTGTTATCTAATGAATTTATCTGACCTAAGAATGTTGTAAAAAGAAAGGTGACTGTTGCATGACTTTCATTCCTTTCCAGATGGTCATTTCTGGACTAAACTGCAGGTAGTCTGATAACTCAAATGCCCAAGCCAAAGTCTGAGCCTGGAAAACTAGAGGATATGTAGCAGGGATGTTGGATTAGGACTGCTATAAGGACATAAATTGTACTGTTATGAGCTTTTCTCCTGCTTCTACTTTAAAGACCACTTAAACTGCCCCTCTGACTCTACAGTGACAATCAGATTCTTATACTGAGAGCTGTTTTATTTATCTTTGTATCTCCAATGCCTTCTGTGGTATCTATCTTATAGTGGACAATTAATTGTTTGAAGAATAAATAAATGATTGAATAAGGCCTCTCGAAACTATAAAACCTCCACTGTGCCCCTATAGCAGTCATCGAGGAAACGATGAAATATAAGACATTCCTCCTACCAACAAGAAGGTTTTTAACACACATGTACACACACCCACACACACATAATTAAACAACAATGTAACTTCTTAGATAATGGTTAAACAGTGGTTTAGACTGGCTATGTCCAATATGGTAGCCACTTTTGACCACTTGAAATGTGATTAGTCTAAATTGAGATGCACTGTTAGGTGTCAAATACATATCATATTTTGGAGACTTAGTATGACAAAATTAATATAAAATATTCCATTAATAATTTTTATATTGACTATATTTTGAAATGACAGTATTTTGGATATACTGGGTTAAATAAAATATATTCCTAAAATAACTTTACCTTTTAAAAAAAAACATTTTTAATGTGGCTACTAAAAATTTTAAAATGATATAGATGGCTCACATTTGTAGTTCTTATTATATTTCCACTGGACAGTGCTACTCTTTCTGCTATCAGTCGAAGGCAGTATTGTTCAGGAGTGAGGTAGGCAAAAAACTCTCCATGGACTAGGTAAGATTTGAAGTGGTTTTTGATAAATGTGGGGTCAAAGAGAAGTGATTTTTGTCAGACCAGCATTAGCAAAGGCAGAAACGATTGTGGTATGTGCCTGGAGGCAATGAGCACACTGGCTTGGCCAGAATGGCAGTTTGGATTGGAGAACCTGAACATGAGTTTGGAAAGTCAGACTAAAAAGTGCACCTGTGGAGGCTAATGGAATCCTTTTAGAAGTGGGGAGCCACCCAGAGCTTTGAAACTGTGGCGATGGGGGAAAATAGCAAAGTCTATAAAGGCATTATCGAGTGGGAATGCACGCCTTTTGTTGTGGAAGGGCGGGGGCCTTAAAGTTGGAAGGCATGCTTGTTTGGAGGGTTTAAACTAATTCCACCATGTTATGACCACACAGGGATTGGCTGAGAGGGGTGTGAGATAATATCAAAGTCGTGAACTTAAACCTTTGGCTATACCACTGACTCATCCAGTTCTTATTTCCTCAACTGTCAAGCATAATAATCACACCCATACTCCTAACTAAAATGGCCAAAGTGAGAATAGTGTGTGCAAAAAAAAAAAGTACTTTGAGGAATATAAAGTTCTTTGTAAGACTCTAATTCTTACAACTTATAATATTTTAGTAATAATGATGATGATTCTTGAATCCTTAATATTCTGCCTTACTATTATAAGTTATCACCAATACTAATTTCAGTAAGTCAAGAAATACCTACATTTTTCTTGATCTAAAGAGTGTATCAGATACGGGAATCATGGGGGTGTAGCTCAGTGGTAGAGCATTTGACTGCAGATATGGGAATCCCTTATATTTTCAATGTAACATTTATGCAATCTAAAGCTCCTTTAAAAATAAAGAGAAAATGCTTTTAAAAAAGAATATATCAGAAAGCAGTTATGAAATTAATCTTTTAAGCTGACAGGAAAAAACAAAAGCTATAATTTTCACTAATAGAATGGTGAGCGTGAGAAATAGCATGTTTTCAAAATATGGAGCTTGACTCAAAATTTTCTGTGTCTAGTCTCCTAGGTAATTATTTGGGAGGAGCAGTCATAGAAATACCTGCCTATTATTTTTTTAAAAAGAGGTATAATATTTATCCGTTTGCTGTGTTGTTTGATCCAATTTCACACAATAGAAATTCTGGGGGAAAGGATTTGTGGTTGAAAAATGCTTACCTTCACAGATTTAACCACTAAAAAAAAAGTTTGTCTTTAAAGGAGACCATTGTTCAGTGTTTTATAATCAACAAAATCTGAAATAGTTTGTCATATACCATTCCTATAACCATCTAAACAAAAGCTATTTAATTTCATGTTACCATATTATGTAGAAATTCACTCATTACAAGACTAAGCTAGAATTTGAATTCAAAAGACTTTTAAACTACAATTTTTAAAGAAGTTTTTGCTGCTGGTAGGAAAAAAAGAGAAGCAGTTTGAAATATCAAGTTCTGACTTAAAATGTGTTCTAAATATAGTGGATCTGTCCTCAACAACCTTTCACTATATAATGTCCAAAATGTAAATTTTCAGAATTGTAGGCTAAAATGGCCCAAATTTTAACAGAAAGAAAATGTTTACAGTATCTTTTCTTCTCTTCTGATGAAACAGTCATCTAAGTAAATACAAGAAAATAAATTTCCCCCTGAAACTCCCCCAAAAGTTAAGATTCCAAAATTAGAATAACGTTGCCAAGTGATTCTGCTTAGCCCTGCCTAACTTGAGCAGAAGTTCAAGAAAGATCTAATTACTTCTACCAATTAGCACTCCCACTTGCTTAATACTTGAAACCGGTTTTCATCTGGGTCTACAACACTCGGTACTCATGACATTTGTCATAAACCTCTTGGCCTTTGGCTCTTACTTTCCAGTTAAAAGAGTGGATCTGATAGCCTAAGGTGAAGGCTTGCTTTAAGGAGTTCATCACAAAGAAATTATATAGATAATTGGTTACTATCTGTAATTATACTATGAATAATTCATTTTGTCTAATATGTATTTTTTTTGCACAGCTGCTGTCCAGCTGCCCGGACTGTGTATTGCCCAATTCCAGGAAGTGCCATTCATATAAACTACAATGTGAACAGTGCTCCCTGGAGTTGTGCAATAAACAACCTACATAATTATATAGTGGAGCACTGCTTCTTTTCTCTTTTTGGTACTCAAGAAAGAGAAATTTCTTATTTGCCTTGACTGTGAGTAATAATAAGACATCACTTCAAATCAGTCAAATGGTTCTTTTTTTTTTAAAACCATTTTTTTAAGTTTGGTGACAGAAGTAATTAACATTTATTAAGCATTTTCTATAGTCTACGACTCATCTATGTGCTTTACCTTTATTAGTTCTTTTAATCATCACACCAAACCTATAAGGTAAATAGAATTATCATTCCTTTGTTATAGATGAGGAAACTGAAAGATTAGGTAAATTTCCCAAATCACACAGTTGGTATATGGTAGGACTGGGATTTAAATTCAGTGATTTAGGACTCATTGTCCAACTTGTATTACTATACTTTACTGCATACTACACAGTATTTAAAATGATCGTTTGAAATTGTCCAAGGATATTTGTTTTCCTTAGCATCTCTATCATGATACAAGATTTAACTTTCTAAATTAATTGCATTTACTCTAAAAAATCAGTTGCTGAAAAGTGAATTGTACCAAATTAAATAATCTCCAGATAATTAAACATATCTCATTTTGGTTAAACTATGGGACTTGCCTTGCTTAAGCAAAGTTTCTTAGAATATTTTGGGGTTTTAAATTCTAAATTTTTAAATTCAATATATATAGAAATATATGAGGGATAATGAAAGATAAATTGCTCATTTCTTCTGAATTTTACATAAGTAATTATTCATCAAACAGGAATTGAATGCCCTCCATGACCTGACACCTTAGCAATTGTACCTAACTAATTATGGTAATAATATCACCAGCCTACAAATATTTCATGCTGCTTTTTAAAAAAAAACAACAATAATAAATACAAAACCATATTTAACACATATAATAATCTTTTTTCAATTACCTAATTCGTTCTAAAATGTCCGAGAGGGGAATGGGTGAGATCCACTCTTATTCCCGTTCTAAAGATGAGAAAAAACTAGTGATGGAAGGAAAGTTATATGATAGCCAAATTATATTTCAACCTGGCAAAAGGCTTCTGAAACCATGTGGATTTATTACATTGTTTATTTTTGAAGGTTATAATAAATTGACAAATCCAAGTCTAAACCAGAGGAGTAACCGTACCAAACAGAGGATGTCAGGACCCATCCACTCTAAAAGATTTTATTTGAAACCCTTATTTCAAAGGACAGGTGTTCAGACTGACATGAAAGAGAACCTTAAATCTGGTTATAACAGGTCTTGAAATGTTTTCACAGCTTTGTTGCTCTTTGTTAAGCAATACCATGAGTTACTAGGGAAAAAAATCAGAGCCATGGAGTAATTGTACTTGTCCTTTCTCAGTTCATTAGAATAGCTCATTCCCAAGTGAGAGAAGGCATAGTCTAGACACGTTTCTTTTTACAGGAAAACTGGAAAGACTCTTCCAGAAAATATGAATCATGCTTCTACGAACCCTATGGGGAAAGGTTTTTCTAATAGACATTCAGGCATAGTTTCTATTTCCCTGAGAAGCAAAGGAAGGACAAAAACCTTAACTATAGAGAATTAATATTGTAGATAGTTGATTCTTATTGATTTTTTTTTCATAAAATTAGAGCCCTTAGAGAAGTTATTCAGTCTAAATTTTTACTCTTTTTCTAATTGTTTCTTCTGATTTTTTCTTTTTTTTTTTTTT
>JAQZBX010096207.1:0-11830 GCA_029593785.1 Cabassous unicinctus
TAGTAATTTTTAAAATGATTTACTTTTTTCTTTATTTAGCTCCCCTCTAACCTTGATGGCTCTCTTGTCTGTCTGCTCATTGTTTGCTCGCCTTCTCCAAGAGGCACTGGGAGCCAAACTCAGGACTTCCCACATGAGAGGCAAGTGCCCAATAGCCTGAGCCACATCTGCTCTCCCTGGGCTGTGGTGTCTTCTGGCTTGTGGCATCTGCCCGTTGCAGTGGAGACGGCGTCTAGCTCATTGCAGCAGGGGCGGTGGCATCTAGCTTGTTGCAGTGAGGGTGGCATTTGCTCATCTTCTTTTTAGGAGGCACCGGAACCCGAACCTGGGACCTCCCATGTGGTAGATGGGTGCCCAACTAGTTGAGCCACATCTGCTTCCCTCTAGTAATTTTCTTGTTGTTCACTGGATATCGAGTTGATATGTTGTAGAGATTCTGGATTATGTTATATTCCTCTAAATACTTTAGAGTTTTGTTCTAGCAGGAGATTAAAATACCAGCAGGTCAAGTTGATTTGGGGTAGGTTTTGTTTCAGGCTTTATTAAGATGAGTCTATTCTAGTTTTTCCATTATTCTTAGAACAACAGAGAGAGATAATAAATATTTTAGGCTTTTTTGGCCATATAATCTCTGTGGCAACTAACCAACTCTGCCATTGTAGTGGCCATGTTTGGATATCATCAGGCCAGATTTATTTTGATAAATGATATTTTAAAGCATAGTCATGGGATATGGTCCTCACTCCTAATGTGTGACCTTCTGTAGTTTCCATGATTTCAACCAATTCCCTCTACTTGGCAGGACTTCAACTCCAAAGTGTGTCTTTCTAGCACCAGACAGTTGCTAAATCTCTATTGAGTTATTCAGCTTTCCAACTGCTGGTCTCTGCTTGGTTACATGGGGTTCTTTTCCTGGATATGCAAAATTTAGGATTCAGTGAGAGAAATCTTTTTGCAAATTTTGGTCTCCCTCTATGTCTTCTACCTTTCTGGGACCCATCCCCCTCCCCCAATTTCTAGAAGTTGTGGCATCTCTGAACACTGGCTCCTGGTTTTGTTTTGTTTTTCCCCAATTCAGTAAGGCTATCACTTTCTCCTTGTATTCATGTTCTCTGTGTGCAGATGAGAAGTGGTAAGACTTCTCAAGTGGAAGAGCTAGTAAAATATAGAGCCCACCTAGTTTTCTTCTCTGATTTCACATTTCATGCCTCTCCCAGTTTCTGCCATCTTTGGTTTGTTCTAATATACCTTTAAACAGTTTATATATTGTCCAAAGTATATAATTGTTATTGGCAGGAGGTGATCTCATATAGTGGTAACATTTTGGTCTCAGGACCTCATTATACTTGTAAAACCTATTAAGAACCCAAAGAACTTTTGTTTATATGGGTTATATCTATTGACATATGTGTATTAGTAATTAAAATTAAGAAATTTAAAAAATATTTATTAACCTATTAAAATAAACATAAGCATGTTACTGTAACTAGCATAGTATAAAAAATATTTTTCACAAAAAATAGTGAGAAAAGTGACATAATTTTGCATTAAAATTTTTTTTAGTGACTAGCTTAACAGAAGTCAGCTGGACTCTCATATCTAGTTCTGTAGTCAATCTATTGTGAAATAAAGCATCATACAGTCTCTGGAGAATTCCACCATACATTAATGAAAGAATGAAAATGAAAATGGCAAATAACATCTTATTATATTGAAAATAGCTTTGATCACACTTTGAATACTGTTGATCAACTAGAGCTACTTTGCCATTACCCTTTTCCTATTTATTTAACAGGCAGCATGTTGCCCTGGAAAGAGCTTTGAAGTCAGTTCAGCTGTTTTGAATTGATAAATATGTGACCCTTTGCAAATCCTCTCCTTAAAGTGGATTAAAGTGGAGATGTGCAAAGATGCAGAATTTTAAAATGCAGCATACTTGTAAACCAAGTTGTGCATACATAGGTGTTAGTTTTATTATTTTATGCACCTTTGTGTATAGCTCACATACTTCATAATACATATTTACAAAAATAAATCACTTTTCAAAAAGATCTGGCATGTAGTAGCTAGAGAAGAAAGGGGAAATATATGTTTATTGTAGCTGGTAGGTATGGAATTGGCATAGCCAATGGAAATGTTGGGGAATTAACAAGGGCAAGTAGGATATTTGATTCCAATGAGGTCTCATAGGTTGGCATTAACCTGATCAATATACCACCATCCAGGATTTGGACCTCTCCTTGGTAGATTTAGGATCCCAATTATGTCAGGTGGATCTATTTATATTAACCAATCACAAGTTGGACATATAAAATCAGAAAGTCATTTTATTAATTTTTCAAGAGAACTAAGGTTGGACTGGAGTACTCACAGCTGCATGATCAACAACTGTCTTTTCCTGAAGGCAAATCTACTTGGGAAGTCAAATTACAACCAGGAGTTTGTTTGCTGAGCATGAAATCAGAAAAAGAAGTAGGTTGGATGCTTAATGAAATTAAGCTAATGTATGTAGCTCAGGTATATTTCCCTACACAGTGGGAAGCCTGGCCATGAAGCAAGGTTCAGCAGCTGAGCAACTCCTCTTCCTAGGGACAGCACCTATTTATCTCTGTGCATTTTCTTTGGAATTCTCTGTCCTTTTTTCTGGAATTCTGGGACTGTCTGGGGACCCCCTCGCCAATGACATTTTCTTTGCTAAGAATATTCGTATGTTCACTCAATCACTAATTTTTTATACCTAAAAGCTATCCTATCTCTTTCTCATGACTTTTCAGATCTGTACTTTGATCCTGCATTTATTAACACAAAGTTTAATTCTAAGCAAAATATCCTACTTCTCTAAAGTTCAAATTCTTCAACAAGGTCTTACATTTCCCAAGCAGGGAGTACAGTATTCTGGTTTGAAGATTAAGTGGCATAACATATGTAATGCTCCTGGCACTTGCTTGATAAGCATTAAAAAATATCCTTTAGTTTCCTTCCCCTTATTTAATGAAAACAGGTGTTGAAGAAAACACTCCCATTTTCTCTTGAATGTCCCCCCACGTGACAATACTTTTAAGTTTTTGCTGGCCAGGGAAAAAAAGGTCTTGTAGGCATTTTTCAATCACAAAACTGGATGGAGATGAAAACATAACAAAACACTCTAGGGCTTTTAATTACCAAGTTCCATTCACAAGACTCTGGCAAATGAGAACCTGACTCCTCCAATTAGCTATCAGCACTTGAACATCATATGTTCTGATTTTTGTAGATCATTAGGAGATCTGAGCCAGGGTTCTCGGTGTTTATCTTGGTATACTTGTGGTGGTGAATTTAGAAACTGGGCAGTCATCCCCATCAACAGCATATTTAAATTATATATATAATTTTATATATCATATATCCATTTATATGGATATAGAATATTCACCATATAACATATAATATATAATAGCCACCTCACTTTTATTTCCATCGATATTTACAATAGTTAAACATCTGTTTTGTAGAAAACAGTAGGATGATCACTTTCAATGTTATTTCATATAATCCTCACAGCTCCATTAGCTGGGGATGGTCCTCATTTTCCAGGTGAGGAAACTGGCCCAGAGTGGGTGCCCCATGAACATTTGAATGAATGTGGCTGCAAGGGGTTAAGTAACTTGTTCAAGGTCACACGCCTAGGAAATGTCAAGGTCAGCATGTAAAACAGTCATGTCTACTTCTAAGGCCCACCTTCATCCAATTACTTCACAATCTTCTTAAAATATTTCCCACTTAGCCAAAGCTTGTGGAGATAAAGACTAAAGGTGTGATTCTAGAAGTGAAGATTTAGGAACTGGGAGCAGATTCAGAAAGAGCTATTTGGAAAGAAGAAAATTTTGGGTAATGCCCATCAAAAACAAAAGCCATGCCCACTTTGTCCTGCTCCTACACCATTTTAAACTGAACTTCATAGCTAATGTAATTTTTATTTATACCAGGAAAAGTTGTCTTCTTAAAAGAAAAGCGTAGTTTTAAAATGGAAAGAACATTGAGAGAGTCACACAGCCTAACCGAGCCTCTGTTTCCTCATCAATCAAAGAAGGGCATTAGCCCAGAGGATTTTTAAGGTCCAGGAGTCCAGGATTCCATCGCTCAATCACATCCATTCTTCCCTCATGACCCACTTTCCCAGCAACGTTCTAATGGAACAGATTGACAACTGCAAACACAGAGTCAAATTCCCATTTAAAATACAGGTCTTGTTATTTCGGTACCAATTACAAGGTTATGGATCATGCTTAAAGGTGTTTAATATGCTGTAATGTTTTGACACACTTGGCTCCCACGTTTATGGGGGCTGTTTGTAGCAACAAAAAACATGCTCTCACTCTGCAAGTATGTGGGACTTCTGAGAAAACAGTGCAGATGTGCCGTCAAGAGTGAGCCTCAAGCTGCCTGCACGGAAGCGCTGCAAGTGTTTTTGGCTGCACTGTGTTTTTAACCTACTCACGGCTCTGTCATCAGCCATAGCCTGTTTTTATTGGGGTAGATTTTGTTGTCGCTTTTTACTTTCAGTTTCAATCCTTGATGTAGAGGGTTTGTTAAAATGGTGTTAAAGATTTTATGGCCTCGGATCACTATATTTGGTCCAGGAATCATATATATATATATATATATATATTTTTTTTTTTTTTTACAAGACCACAGCTCCCAGTGTTCCTGATTATCTCTTCTCACCATATCAAGGTAACAGGTGACTACTGCTCAGGTGATGCCTGAGGATGTTCGACAGATTTTCGATGATGCAACGCTATGAAAGTTAGAGAGTAGTTGTCTGGAAGTCCAGATATCGTAATTGTGCTGAGTTCTAGAGGGATTCGATTCCTGAGGCTACTACAGTGTATCGCCATTTAAAAACCTCTATTTAAATATACTTTTCAATACTGAGAAGGAAGTGGTATGTATAGTTCATTTAAAATTCCAGATTCTTGGCTGATTTCAGATTCCTGGCTGCAACCAAGTTTTATAAACTGGAGTTAACAGGGCATCAGCAAAGAAATCCCCCTCAATACCAGTTGGGCTTCATAAGAAATGGGAATGCCAGAGAAAACTTTTCCAGGTTGAAAATAAGCAGTCGTGTACATACACTATAATCTCTTTCTTTAAACAAAACAGAACAAAAAAATCCTTGTGGACTTGGTTGCAGATCCTTGAACTGAAGGTATTATGTTGATGCAGAAACAACCAGACTTGAAGGGACTAGTTTAACAGACTAAAATTTTTATAGTAGCAGAAATTTACACACTCATTATGGGTGAAAAAGATTCAAGGAAGCAGGAGAAGTCAGAGACAGGTCTTAAAATACAGGGTTCATTTCAATTCAGTTGTTTTGTACATCTTTCCAGGGATTATGCTAGACTCCTGGAGGTGCAAAGAAATGAGATATGATCCCTGCCCTTAAAGACTTGCCTTCTGGAGCAGGGGTTCTTAACCAGGGGCCCACAGACAGGGGGTCCATGAGCTTGAATTGAAAAAAATCAACTTATTATCTTTATTTTCTCTGACCTCTAACTGAAATCTAGCATTTCCTTCACTTATGAATGTATGCAATAAATAAATTACAGTAGTATTCATTTTACCTGACAGGCAAAGGGGTCCATGGAACAAAAAAGATTAAGAGGGAAACGGATGTGGCTCAAGCGATTGGGCTTCTGTCTACCATATAGGAGGTCCAGGGTTCGATTCCCAGGGTCCCCTGAAAGGCAAGCTGGCCCGTGTGGTGAGCTGGCCTGCGTGGAGATCTGGCACAGCAAGATGACTCAACAAAAAGGGACACAGAGGAGAGACAATAAGAGACACAGCAGACCAGGGACCTGAGGTGGCGCAAGAGATTGAGCGCCTCTCTCCCACTCCAGAAGGTCCCAGGATAGGTTCCCGGTGCCGCCTAAAGGGAGGACAAGCAGACACAGAAGAACACACAGAGAGCAGACAGCGAGCGCGAAGCAGTGAGGGGCAGGGGAGAAATAGATAAATCTTTAAAAAAAGATTAAGAACCCTTGCTCTAAAGCAAAGGTCAGCAAACAATGGCCAGTGGGGCCAAATGGCCCTGTGTTTTGCACTGTCAGCAAGCTAAGATTGTATTTTACTTTTTTAAAAGGTTGTTTAAACAAATAAGAAGAAAGAAAGGACCCACGACAAAGACTGTATGTGGCCCGTGAAGCCTTACGTGTTTGCTAACTGACCCTTTACAGAAAAACTTTGCCAACCCTCTAGCAGGGAATCAGAGCACTGAACGTGCATTTACAGCCAAAGGGATAAGGGTGATGATGGAGTCATGGTTGGATTATCAGGTCCGGTAGAAAGGTGTCTAACACAGATTTGAGAAAGCAGTGGAGGCTTCTCAGCAGAAGTGCCAATTCACCTGGGATCTGAAGAATGGGTAGAAATTGACTGAACAAAGAGACTGGACATGAAGAAAGAATATTCAAGACAGAAACACAGATTGAAAGAAAGAAGGCCAGGAACTCAGGTGTAAGCTTGGGGTCATCTTCATTACCAGGCTCAGGCTGGATCTAGTGTATCTGTTTTCTCTTGGAAGCCTTAGCCCCTATCTCCCAATCTGGTAAGATCAAAGGACTTCAAGAGAGAGTACTGAAGCCAGCACGACGGTGACCTGGGGGTGTAGAGGAGAGGGTGCCTGTAGGCTTGGGCACAGCGTGTCTGTCCTTCAGTCTGACGACAGCCATGGACACCAGCATTGCTAGCTTGCAGCAGATTTGCTCCATTGTAACTCAGTCCATCACCTCCCAGGCCACAAGCCTGCCGCAGTCCTGAGTCATCATGGTCTTCATTCCCCACTAGCTCCCAAGCTCAAAACCTCAACCATCCTTCCTTCCCCCCAACTTCCTCCTAGGGATCTGGCAGCCTCTCCTTTTTAGCCCCCTGTATTCATGTCTTAGGGGTGCCTAACAAAGGATCACAAACCGAATGACTTAAAGCAACAGACATTTTATTGCCTCACCGTCCTGGAGGCTGGAAGTCCAAAGTCAAGGTGTTGACAGAGTTGTGCTTCCTCTGAAGCCTCTGGGAGAGGATCCTTCTTTGCCTCTGCCAGCTTCTGGTAGCTCCAGGTTTTCCTTGGTTTTATGGCAGCATCACCCCAATCTATGCCTCTGTCTTCTCATGGCCTCATTCCCTGTGTCCAAATTTTCCTCCTCTTATAAAGACATCAATCATATTGGGTTAGGACCCACCCTTATCCAGTATGACCTCATCTTAAAGAGGTTATACATCTGCAAAGACATTCACAGATACAGGGCGGGGGACTAGGACTTTAACATGTCTTTTTTGGGGACACAATTCAACTTACAAAACACAAAGATCTGATAAAACCCTCTTTGGACAACAGAGTGCCCCACTGACTTTGTCATCAGTCAGCTGACGTTTAGGTTTATGAGATGCCTGTGGAAAGAGTCACCAGTGAACACATTTGAGAGGTTTGTAACAAATTCACATTCCATAGTGACTGACTCGGTGTTCCAGAAAAATGTAACTTCATTTTCTATAATGCGATGGGACATGTGACTCCAAGTCCAGCCTGCCATATGGCAGACCATTTTATTGTAGGCATTTCAAAGGAAACTAAGTCACTTTTGGAATTACACTGGTTCATTTTATGAATTAACCTGGGCCAATTCGGGATTTAATGTGGTCAATTGAGATTTCTGTCCCTGCACTTTTCCCAGATGGACAATCTAAGTTCTGAGGGGCTTACAGAAGGTGAGAAAGGAGACTGGCCCTTGGTCATGAGCATCCATCCAGGCAGGCTCTGCTGAGACATACAGTTTTCACTAGTCTTTGGTTACTGACAACTACTCCTTTGTATCCATGGCAGACGCATCACTCCATTCTTACCCCATTCTGGTCTTGCACAAAGCACTCTCCCTTCCTGACCACAAAAGCTTGATCTCAGCTAGGTCTGAGCTACTCTTAGGACCCACAAAAAATATTCAATATCCTCCAGTGTCTCAGAGGAATGTCTCAGGCCCACTCTGCCTACAGACATCCGACCAACATTGCTTTTTTTTTTTTTTTAATTGAGCAAAATTCATATGACATTAACCATTTTAAAGCAAACCAAAAATAAACATTAACCATTTTAAAGCATGGAATTCAGTGACATTTTAGTACATTCACAGTGTTGTGCAACCATCACCTCTATCCAGTGCCAAGACATTTTCATCACAAACGAAAGGAAATCCCATATCCATTAAGCCATCACTTCCCATTCCACCACCAACCCCCCACCAGCCCCTGGCAACCATTAGTCTGCTTTCTGTCTCTCTGGATTTACCTGTTCTGGATATATCATATAAATGGAATCATATGATATGTGATCTTTTGTGCCTGGCTTCTTTCACTCAGCATAATGTTTTCAAGGTTCTTCCACATTTAGCATGTCTCAGTATTTCATTCCTTTTTATGGCCCAATAACATTCCATTGCATGGATATGCCACGTTTTGTTTATCCATTCATCAGTCAATGGACACTTGGGCTGTTTCCACCTTTTAATGCTGCTATGAGCATTTGTGTACAGCTATTTGTTTGGATACCTGTTCTCAATTCTCTTGGGCGTATACCTAGGAGTAGAATTGCTAGTTCATATGGTAATTCTATGTTTTATTTTGAGGCATCGGGGATCGAACCCAGGACCTTGTACATGGGAAGCAGGAGCTCAACCACTGAGCTACATTCACTCCCCAACGAGAGTTGGTTTTTTCATTTGTTTGTTTGTTTTTAGGAGGTACTGGGGATTGATTCCTCGTACATGGGATGCAGGTGTTCAACCCCTTGAGCTACTTCTGCTCCCAGGTAATTGTATGTTTAACTTTGTGACGAACCACCAAACTGTTTTCACAGTGGCTGCACCATTTTATATTCCACCATTGACTTTTCCCACTCATGTGGGAGACTTCTTTTCTAATTTGCTGCCTCCTCCAGCTGCACCAGGAATTGATACACAAAAACCTTCTGCTTTGTGAACCCAACAGATCTATCTGGGACATCTATTGTACCATTTCTCTTAGTACCCAGGAACTCAACGCAAGGGAGAAAGGAGCAGAGTATAAGGTCTAGGATTCACCAGAACTTAAACTCTGTCATATCCCTTTCACTTCTCCCACCGGCTGGCTAAACTTAATCTCTTTTGGAAGAAACACTAAGCTTATGTCATCATGCCTTCTTTCTGTCTCTATTCTTTATAGTACACTGTATATACTTCATGCCATAAGTTCCCCAGTCAGGGCCGTATCCTATTGGCACTTAAAACTTCTCTCTAGAAAAGTCCAAATCTTATCATGAAACGCTTTCACTTTCAAGGCTTTTTCTCAGTGATGTGTGTCAGGAACATATTGTGATTTCAAAGGTAAGCATCTAATTTTATTCTCAGTTCTAATCATCCCACCCCATGAAGATAGAATTCATGAAAAGCCATTGCTGCTTTCTGGTTAGGGAAAGGAATTAGGCTAAACACTTGATTAATATCTCAAAATATTACCCTGCTAATTTGTGTTCATGAAATAGAAATAAAAGAAACTTAGTGATGGATTAGATATTGCAGGTGAGAGAGAGAGAGAGAGAAGTTCAAAATGTGGCAAGGTTTATGGAAATTACTGATAGTGACTGGAAATCAGGAAGGAAAACTAAATGCAATATATGGATGGGTCCATGTGGGACCATACTAGTAGAACTTGATTTCCTTAGCACAGGATTTATAAGCAGAATATATGGTTGGAATCCCAGTCTCATCAATTACCTTGGACAAGTCATTTTGCTTCTTTGTCAGACAGTCTGTATTTATCACTGTGGCAGGATAGTATTTCGAAATGGTTACAGATATTTGCCCTGGTATTTCCATCTTTTGCTCTTTCCCACTTTCAAATAAGTATGCCGTTATGTTGTAAGTAAGTAAGTACGCTTACTCTCAGAGAAGGAATGTGGGAGAAGAAAGCAGATAAATAGGAGTCTTTTCACAGTGCCTCGAATGAAAAACACACATGTTCTTGAAGGAAAAGAAAGGATTTGTTGATATAGACAAAATATTGAGGAGAAAACCTCATGTCTTCCATATTTTTTTCCTTTCAGGCTGGAAAATGATGCACTGGCTTGGTGGGGAAGGATGCAGAAGGGAAGGATGTTGAAAAGTCCCAATCGGGAGGACACTGGAAAGTCCCAGTGAAAGTTGTACAAGTCTGAGGGAGGCAGCAGAATCTCAAAGAGGTTTGTGGGATATAAGAGCAGAAAGAGAGAGCCACAGGGAGGCCAGAGGATCCCAGAGGACAATGATAGGCAGGCACATAGGGCCTAAGCCAGCCTCACAGTGTCCATCCCAGCATGGTACCTGAGTATCAGATGACGTCTGCACACCCCAAGTGGCACAGAGATGCCAGGAAGACCCGCTGGAGATGAAGGTCCAACAAGCTAGACCAGGCAGGGAGCTGCTCATTGTGCCAAGATTGCATCCCTTCTTTCTAATCCTCAACAATAACCATTCAATAGCTGTTGTGCTATTATCTTTATTTTACAGAGAAGGCAACCACAGCTGAGGGATATTAAATAATTTATCAAAAGTCACACAGTGATAGAGCCAGGATTGAACGCGTGCTTGCTGGATTCAGAGGCTGTTCTCTGAAGCCACTGGCAGTACCTTAGATATTTTACTTTTGATCCTGAATGCTCTAGGAATGGGTCATTGCCCACTTTAGCTTTCTCAGTATATAAGGCAAAAATATGAACTATTTGCACAACCAAAGAAACCTGTATTAAGCATCTTTCTTGAAGGAGAATAACATTCATCCATTTATTATTGCTTTGGAACCCTGTTATGAAAAACTATATAGCCTTGGTTTTAGGCTTTTTAATTAATGCTGTCTCTCCAAATGAAGTCCTACACTATAAAATCATAAGTGGAATCTTTCAGCCCATACAACAGTAAACATCAACCAAAGCCTTTCAAATACCAACATCAGAAACTGTGCAACCCCAACCCCCTGCCATGGAAGCACTCATTAATTAATTAGGATTAGAGATGGCTGTGAATTACATAAACTCAACATAATTATGGCTTAAATAATATAAACATTTAATTCTCTTGCACATAAAAACCCAGAGATGGCATGGCAACCATGTTTTGCAAAGTCTTCAGAGACCCAAGCGTCTTTCATTTCACTGCTCAGCTGCTTCTGGAGTGTGGTCTCATCCTTATAGTCCAAAACAATATCTGTGTTCTTGGCAAAAAGGTGGGTGAAGGAAAAAAAGACAAACACTGTCTCCTAAAGAAGATTTCCACATGACACTTCAAGTTTCATCCCATTGGTTGGAATTTGGTCACATGAACACACCTAGCTGCAAGGTAGGCTGGGAAATATACTCTCTTCTGGAAAGCCTTTTGCCTAGCTAGACAATCTATTGCTATGGAATGGAGAGGAAAATGGATGTTGGTGAACATCTAAGAGATCTGGCACAACTCACGACTGTGTATGCATTCACTCCACCACAAAACCTGGTTTTGTGGTTTCCCATGAGTCTCCCTAAGGAATTAGGGATACCTTGCCTGAGTCTTGAAACTGATCCCATCGGAAGTGTTCTTTCCAAAGTTGCTCTCATTGTCTTTCCCTATTTTAGATAACACAATCATATGAGGAAACAATGTTGAAGAAAGACTATTACATATTTTTATAAGCATATATTATTTATATATGATATGTATATACTTCATCACTTTTGAATTGTTGGATATATAACATACATACAGAAAAGTACATAAAACATAGATGTATAGTATAATGAATGAACACAAAGTGA
>JAQZBX010096208.1:0-11835 GCA_029593785.1 Cabassous unicinctus
CCCCTGGTTAAGAACCCCCTGTTTTAAAGTAGGGACAGGCCATTTGATTAAATCTAACTTCTCCCTGGGGCTGTGGAGTGGAAACATACTGAAACATCTGCACACAATAACAACAGAGGGGGGTAGGCAAAGGCTGGGAGATGGTCTCCCCCCACCCCACCCCCACAAACTTTGGATATTGCTACTCAAGATGTGTTACAATTGTTTATTTTTTTAAGGACGTAGCGGAGACTGAAGCCAGGACCTCCTATGCGGGGAGCAGGCGCTCAACCACAGCTACACCGGCTCCCCAGTAGGGTACTCACTTTATTATTTTTTTTTTTCTTGATAATATCTTCTTTAATTTAGGCCAATTTTTTCCCCCATTCTTTTTTAAAAATTATATTTTTAATAATTTTATTTTTAAAAAGATACTTAGATTACATGTTACACAAAAATTATTGGTGGGTACTCCCTTTAATGTTCAGCATCAACATGGGGTAAGAGCAGGTGCTGATGAGTGGTTCCTGTACTACAGGTGTCAGACCCATCACCACCAGACCTTCTGGGAACACCCACCACTGCAGGAAAGGGACCCGGGACGGGGCAAAGCTTCAGAAAAACAGCAGCCAACGTGCAGGGTGTGTCTATCTTGTCAGATCTTCCATCCAAAGGCGGCCACTGGACGCCGTGTGATTAGACAGAGAACACGGGCTCGCTGACGTGGGGGAGTCTGGTTCTGATGACTCATGTCGGCAGAGGGAGGCGGCACTTGGGGGAACTGCTCACCTCCCCGAGGGTGGCAGCACCGTGGGCGAAGGGCACTGGGCAGTGGGAAATCACACACCTGCCCCTTTTTAAAGTGACGTCGACCCGGCTCCACGGGAGGAGGTGGGCCCGGGGCCGCCAGACCTGCAATCTCCCCCAAGAATCCACAGTTTTAGCATCTTCACTTTAGTTTTTATTCAAGTAACATGGAGGCAATTGCAATATTTCAGTAAGGATAATGCTTCTAAATGGTTCAGAATTTTACTTATGCAGCACATTTAAGAGAAATAAAGCTCAACTTCGAAAAAGCAAATTTTAGCAATGAAAAGCCCTGAAGTAGCAGTATAAGGATATTCTAATTTTAAAGCCTTTTAAATTATATATGCTATAAACTGCTTTTCTAACTACAATGATTCTAAACATTTAACCCACATTAAAAGGCTGTTCTCTAAAATTACATGAAAGCAATGATTAATTCTCTGATCTGTTTTTTAAAAGAACAGTTCTGTCCCTTCTTCATATTGTTCTTTACTCCCCTTTATATTTGATGGTTTACAGTCGGTAAGTCTACACAACCTTAAATTATCCTATTTCCTTTTTACACTTAGAATCCAATTTTATCACGGAATTAGTCCGTATTTCTAAAAACATTTCACCCTTGCTTACTTGGGCTGCAAGGATCACACAGACACCATTTCCATGGAGAAAAAACAAAACAAAAACCCTCTTATTTGATTAAACAAAAATTAAAAATAAACTGCATAGGAACAATTTTAAAGTCCAAAGAGACACCAACTTTGTTTTAAGGCTGCAGTAGCTGATACAGCATCTCCTTGCTACCTTCTCCAGCCTTCTCTGTGGACCACAATGATACATTCAGAAGCCTGTTAGCTAACATAGGAGTTTTTGAACACTTTTCCATTGGTTCTTTGCCTGCTCATTGCCTGTCACGCCTGCAGCCTGCAGTATAACGTTTAAGACTTCTAAGTAAAAGCCAAAAGGGGAGGTAGAAAAAAAAAAAGGCGACTTCACTCCCCCAAACAAAAATCTACTCCCCCCCCCAAAGGTCGGGGAAAGACCTTCACTTCTCTCACCTACCCACCAAACTGATGATGGGACCCGTGTTGCCACTGCATTGCCCATTTTAAAAAGTGGCAAGAGGGAGCTGATGCCCCGGATGGTCTCGTCACACGGTTTCCGTGGCCAGGGGAGCCAGGCTGGCGGAGCATATTCCTCACAGCATGTCTGCCCTGGAGACATTAAAATGTAGGATGTTTACCTTCAGCATAGCATACTAACACCAGGCAACATGACCAATTCTGCACTGAACTTTCTAAAAAAAAAAAAAGAAAGAAAGAAAGAAAAGAAAAGATAAAGACTCACCTGAGTCATGTGTTCTACACTTAGAAATTTAAGCATTTTGCTGATCAGGCATGACAGCTAAGCAAGATTCATAAGCAAATACTTATCAACCCTCCCAACCACCAACTATACCTAAATGCTAGTTAAAAACCACATCCCTTACCCACCCGCCCTCTCACCTGCACCAACTTTGGGGAAAAAGGAAAAAGCCAGAAAGAAACCTTATCGTCCTAAAAACAACAAACCCCCTGAAAAGTGGAAACTCTTCCTCCCAAGAAAAACAACTACACAGATTGCTAGCAACAAGGAACTATTACAGAGCTGGTTATTAAAGTAAACAATTTGCTACATACGTTAACATTCAGTCAGCATGCTCCAAGACAGAGCCTTAAGCAAAATACTACCTGAGCTTGCAAGTTAATACAATCATTAAAAGCAGGTCTAAGACCACGTGGATACACAAAACTTTTAGAACCATTACTGGTTAAATGATGATGGAAAACATCCCACCAGGCTGGCTTGTTAACCCGTAAGATCAGTTTAAAAATAGACATCACTGAGGTATTTCTTCACCATGACATTTATAAACCCAACTCATGATAACTGCAGTGGTCTTAGGACCCTCCCTCTTCCGGTAAAACAAAACCTGGGGAAAGAGGAGAGGTGGAGGATCAACACAGTATTATCTGGTAATGTGCTTCTCAACTTTATCAAGTATTTAATAAACAAGCAAAGGAAACAAAGCAAAAGACCCAACCCATCACCCTATTATAACCTCTGGTAGGGAGGGAAGAAAAAAAAAAAAAGAAAGAAACAAAAGAGTAACACATTTCACCAGTCACTGTCCAGTACAAACTGATTGTTGTAGCGTCATGATAAACATATCTTGCTGGGTCCAGAAAAGCTTACAAGTACAATCATGAAGTCGAAAGGATTCTTATTCCTTTCAAATATTAGATGTTTCTAACAGACCCTTAGATTTGCTCCTAAAAGGACTTTTATTTGCAGACATTCAAAATAGAGATAAAATATTTTTCTCTTCAAGAGAAGAAGAGACCTAAAGGTCTGTATTTGCTGTTAAGTTCTCAAATAGGTCAGATTAACCAGTAGCTTCATAATACTGAACATGACAACGGTGTGTGTCATTCTTCTTGGTGGTGGTGGTGGGAGGAGAAGCCAGATTGGTTAAGAACTATTTGGATGGATGACCACTTTTGCCCGAGTATAGGATTATTTGGTTTCAAAGTTTCTCTTGCAAGGTCAATCAAACATTTCTCCTGGGGATTTATGAAAAAATGTTCTCTTCTAGAGGTAGCTCCCTGCTCCCACTCACTCCCCAGTGGATTAATACTTTTCTTTTTCAAAGACCTGTCAGATGCTAACATGAGGTAGATGACTTCTGCCAAAAGTGAGGTAGAAACACTGGTGGAGTGGTGTGGAGTGGTACGTAGTGTCCTGTGCCTCTGGCTCCAGAAGCCGGAGAAATCCTGACTCTGATAGCATCACAACAAGTACAAGAGTTTGACTTTTATACAGCCCCACACTGTTGGAAACTAAGAGTGATGTTTTAATAAATACCCTAAACACTTTTTTGGCACCATTGGATTCTTTTTTTTTAAACAGAAAAACAAGCCCATAACTTTGGCATCTCTCGCTATCTACCAGAACACAGCAATCTTAAGATTCTTCCAAAGAGAAAGACAACACATATACATAGTGTTCCGCTGCTCCAAGTCTAAAAGACTTCCCTCTGCAAATAATTAAGCTTTGGCTTAACTAGAATAAAATAGACTGAGCCAATCAATCTCAAGCCATTTTCCTACAACTCCATCAACAAGTGCCTTATTCTGGCAACTTTTTTGGCCCAACACATACTTTAGGTTCTGTCTATGGTACCCTTATGTTTCCCCCAAATAAGTTAGACTTAAAAGGGCATCAATTGTGGTGTGTAGTGCACTTGGGGTACTGCCTGGGCCACGGGGCTCCAGCCAACTCACGTGCCGTCTGCCAGCCGCGCTAGAGCACAGGTTCTGAGACAGCATTGCTTCTCTTGACCAAATTGATGGTTTTATGTGTTTTTTTTTTTTAATATAAAAGATAACACTTTTGAAATGTTAAGTCTGTGTCAACCAAAAGTGGTTTTCACCTAAGAGTTACTTAAGATTCTTTTAGCCATCCCAACGCCCAAACCTAAAAATCCAATTGTCATCTCTAAACATAAACTGACATCACCCCCACCCCCACCCAACCACATCACAACGATCTGGGGATTATTGTGTAAAAAAGCACATCTGCTGACTAGAAACGCGTCAGCCTCCTCCTTCGTCCCACCCAGCATGGTCTTCAGCCTTACCATGCTGAAGACTCCTCTCTGATCAATTCCTATCTATCACAGCATCACTTCATAAATGGGCAGGAGACATGCATTTAAGCATATGTATATTTAACAGCCTCACGCTAGGAATACCAAATGTTGGCGTTTTCCATCTTTGATCTGGGGGCATTCCACATTGTACAATGAACACATACTCCTCCAAAGTGCTTCTCTCCAATCCCCGGGGGTCAGAATTAATTGTGGGCAGTCACGGATGGCAGATGATTTAAAACAAAAAGATTTGCACATTTTCTCAAATGCCAAACCCGCACCACTTGCAGGAAGGGCATGTACCATCCTAAGGAAGCACCACAGTGAGACACAGAGAGAGAACCTGACCTAAGCCTTCGCTTCACGGGCTAAACCTCTCCCTGCACCAAGCCTGCAAATCGGGCGCTCTGTTAATTAAGTCATGGAGCTCTTGGAAGCCTTGCTTTACAGCTAAATCCACAGTACAATGCTCAAGAAGTTAAGTTTCGGTTATTGCTATTCACGCCAAGAAAAGTATTCCCTTACGTTGCAAGATTTCCCCACAAATGTGGAAACTGAGGAGAAACAGAGGGAAGAGGATGAAAATGAAGATGGAATAACTGAAGGTAGCGACTAATTGAAATACCTTATCCCAGCCATAAGCACAATCTAGGTTTCTGAGAACATTTTAAAGAAAAGGAACTATCAAGACCCATCCCTTCATTAACAAAAAAAAAAAAATTTTTTTTTTTTTTAGGCATTTAAAACCAATTGTCTTTGGTGTTTAAAAGGCGATTTTGATTTGTTGGGTTTGCTTGACATCCGTAAAATAAAATAAAAAAAAGTTGGGAGGGGGTAGGGAAGGTAAATTTAGCACCAAATTACTCCAAAATGAAAAGGAGAAATAATGTTAAGTTATGTGAATTCTTTTAAGGGCAAAATAAATGGCAACTGGATAGAAACTGGGGAAGAATTCAATAGTGAATTCTTCAGTAAGAGAAAAGGCGATTTTACCAGATAAGCTATGGTAAATCTTTGCCTCTCCACTCCCAGCACAGCCGAGCTGGGAGGCAGCGGAGTTTGCAGCCGCTTTCCCATTTCTAGATCCCTAGATCCCGTATTGCATTCAGTCCACTGTCCTTCCTCCCGCCCGCATTTTGGTCACGCAGAAATACCTACAATTAAATCAATGGAAAGCAGACAGGGTACTGTGACATGGCAGATTAAGGCCCAAAAGAGGTAGATGGGAGGAGCAATTTGACTCTTCACGTCCACTTGCCCTTTTCCCGATCATCCACTTTTCTTTCAGGGTGACAGAAGCAAAAAGCTCCATTTGGTCCATTTATTCTGCTCATTTAAAATTACATCCACCTGCAATGGGAATCTCTCTTCCACACGGGAACAGGACGCGAGTCCGACCTATAAGCCACTGGGAGTACCTGAGAGCTCACTGGCTGTATACCGAGTACCTCCTCTCCCTCAGGATGGCTACTCTGCAATTTGGTTCTCATTTCAGTGTTTGTGGACATGAAGGAACTCATCTGGGAAACAGGGTCTCAGCGATACCTGCTTTCCACTTTAAAGACAGACAAACCGTGTGCTTTAAAAAAGTACAAGGTTTTGTACCCAAGACTGGCTCACAACCAACCAACCCTGTAAAGTGACACAGATGCCATCCCACAGTTCTGTTGTGGGAGCCTGGCTTAAATTTTCATTCTTTGGTACCAAGTTCCAGGGGTAAGAGACAATATCATGTCTTACATTTCCGGTTCGAGGTGATTTGGTTTATAAATCCTTTACATTCAAAGGCCTCAGGGGGGAAAAAATGTCAACCACGAAGTCCTGTAGTGGGACTCGGGTGCAGACCATTCTGGACAAGTGGCCTGGAGCAGGGGGTCGGGGGTGAGTTGTTCCCTTGAATTCAAACATTCTATTTCCCTGAACTTCCAAAAACCAGTAAAAAAAATTGTGCTTTTAAAATAAAAGTTCACTCCTTTGCCTACTCATCTTAGGAAAAGAAACTCCTAGCACTACAGAATGACATTCAACCTCGGGGTTGGGGAGCAAACCACCTCCCTTCCCCTGCAGAGGCCCTAAGTTTGGGGGTGCATGCTACTCTCTTGTGCATTCTACTGACTAACCCAGCACACGCGTGCCTGCAGACCAGTCCGTGTCTGCAAAGCCTCTCTCTAAGAATGAGGTTAGATTTATTCCTCTTTCTGCTTAACGCCCTACAGCCAATAGCAAAGCAAGAATGAGAATACTTGCGCTATGTCTATTTTTTTTTAGAAACCAAAGTGTAAAGAGATCAGGTTCTTTGGGAGGTGGCATGTCATTTTCAGCTTGATGGCTGTAACACACACTGCCTCCCTTAAAACAAAAATAATAAAGATTACCTACCCTAAAATATGAAGAGTTTGCTTTTTTGGGCTAGCAAGCCACAGCCATATCTTCTAGAAATACGGACATATGCTGAACAGGATGTAAATACACTGAGGTATAAAAGGAGAACACAGGGCAGTTCTCTGTTGCAGCATTTAAAAAAAAAAAAAAATTTTCCCAAAAAGATTAAACACAATCTAATCTGACATAAACACCGTATGCTCAAAACACAAAGTCTAAAATTATGCATTTTAAATCCTATCTATGTTGTACAGCTTTTTTTTTTTTTTAAAAAATATACTTAGTAGTTTTCTGTGTTTCCTTGGCTCAATCTACAGAATATACCCCACCAAACATACCCACGCCCCTCCCAGCCATATAAATGCTAGGTTTGTGCATATCGTGACCCCACTTAGAAGAGGGAAATTGTGAGCTCTACTGGGTGAGGGTGGAAGGAGGGAAGAGGGCCTGCCTGTTGGAGAAGGAAATGTAAAGATTTATGAGGTAGATAGAAATTATCTATTTCACAGGCTCAATCCCTGCAGAAAAGACAAGTACATTCATCTGTAAAAAAATAAAGATGAGGTAGGACCTTAAGCAACATTGTACTTTTCTCGTTCTCTTTTAAAAAAAGAAAAAAAATTTCCCTGAGACTGCTTCTTCTTTGAAATTCAAAACCAGAGAGAGAGAGAGAGAGACGCACACATGCACACCCCAAACACAGAAGCCTAGAAAATGCAATTAGAAGATGAGGATTCGATTGTTGCCAAAGTCCACCACGACGATCATTCCATCGGGGCTGATGGCGATGCCCGAGGGGCGGTCCATCTGCCCGAAGCCGCTGCCCTGAGTGCCAAACTTGCAGAGGAAGCTGCCGTTGGACTCGAACATCTGTACTCGGTGGTTCCTGGAATCGGCCACGATGATGCGTCCTTCCTGGTCCACGGCCACGCCCTGTGGGCGCAGGAACTGCCCATTGCCGGTGCCCTCAGAGCCTAGGAAGCGTGCCGATTGGCAGTCGGGGTGAATGACGAGGAGACGGTGGTTGTTGAAGTCGGTGACCACCAAGTGGCCCTCGTGGTTGAAGGCCACACCCCGTGGGGAATCAAAGTGCTTCCAGAGAGCCCCCTCGAAGCCATACTTATTCAGGAACACCCCATCAGGCCCAAAGAGCTGGATGCGGTGATTCCGTGTGTCCGAGACGAGGATCTTGCCCTCAGAATTGACTGCCACATCCCAAGGGTAGTTGAACTGCCCATTCTTGGTTCCTTTCTCACCGAACTTGAGGAGGAACTGGCCCTCGAAGGTGAAGATCTGGATGCGATGATTGTCCTTGTCAGCCACCACGATCCTGCGTGAGGCGTCGCAGGCCACCCCGGCTGGCCGGTCGAACTGCCCGGGCCGGGAGCCCAGGGTGCCGAATTTGTGGTGGAAGGCACCGCACGGCTTGAACACCTGGATGCGGTTGTTGCTGCGGTCGGCCACGACGATGTAGCCCTCCTTGTCGACGCTCACGCCCCAGGGGCGGCAGAGCTTGCCGTCGCTGTCGCCCTCGCTGCCGAAGCTCAGGCCCGGGAGGCCAATGCCCACGTAACTGCGGCCGGACTTGACCAGCACCTTGAAAGGGCTGTTCTCGATGTGCTGGTTGCACAGCGTCACCGACACCAGGTGTTCTCCCTCCAGCTGGGGCCGGTAGCTCACCACGTAAGTCCCGTTCTGCTGATCGCTCACCTCTGCGCCAAACAGGTTGCCGTCGGGGCCCAGCACCATGGCAGACATCAGGTCGCCGCCCGAGAGGCGGGGCTCGCCATCGTGGTCATAGCCAATGACAGTGAAAGAGGCCACTTTACCCTGGAGGGCCCGCTTGAGGCCGTCACCCGTGGCCTTGGTGAGGGGTGCAAAGGCGCCGCTGCTGACGAAGCCAAAGGACTTGATGGCGAGGTACAGGGCCTGGTCGGGGGGTGTGAACATGACCCGGTCGTCCTCCTGGGGCTGCAGGAGGCTCCGCACGGTCTTCAGCTCCTGCACCTGGGCCAGCATCCGGTCTCGGGCCAGCAGTATGTCCAGTGCCCGGCCCTCCTCCAGGACCTGCTGGACAGCACTTATGGTGCTCTCGAGCTTGTTGAGGTTTTGCCGCAGCTTCTCTACCTGCAGGTACAGAGACTTGGCTTTCACCTGGCGGATCTTCTCTACCTGGAAGGAAAGGTGGGAAGAAGGAAAGAGAGGACAGAGGCTTACAAACCGAGCTTGGGCAAAAACAGGTAACCCAAATCTAATCACAAGGAGGCATCAGATGAACCCACATCAGGGACAGTCTACAAAAGACAACTGGACCGCACCCTTCAAAAAGGTCAAGATCAAAAAAGACAAAGAAAGGCTGAGAAGTTGTTCCAGATATCTAAGGACACTAAAGATAGCTGACGACTGAATGTAGTATGTGATCCTGGAATGGATCCTGGACTGGGGTGAAAGAGTTACAAGGAAAACTACTGGACAAGTGGCAAAATTTGACTTCCTGTGGATTAGGTACTGATATTGTATCAAAATGGGACAATATGCAACAACTGGTGAATCTGGGTAAAGGGTATGTAGAGTTCCTTAGAGTATTCCTGCATTTTCTGCAAGTTAGAAATTAAATGAATAAAAGTTAAACCCAACCATCCAACAAATGTTTGTTGTGCACCTAACTGGAGGTTCCTGGAGGTAGACATGTGACCAACACAAATATGGTCCTTGCCCACATAGGAACTTGTGTTTTAAAATGAAGTGGATGTGGCTCAAGCAATTGAGCTCCCGCCTACCACAGGGAGGTCCCTGGTTCAGTTCCCCGTGCTTCCTAAAGAAGACAGTGAGCTGGTGCGACAGGCAGGTGCAGAAAGCTGATACAACAAGATAATGCAACAAGAAAAAACATAATGAGAGATACAACAAAGCAGGGAGCAGAGGTTCCCAGTGCCTCCTAAAGAACATGAGTCAGACAGAAAGCTGATGCTACACGATGACGCAACAAGAAGCATAAAAAGAAAAACATAATGAGAAGTGTAAAGAAAAAAAGAAGAAACAACTGTGGAGTTTTAAGTAGGAAGTACCGTGAACAGATTCAGACTGCTAAATGACCAGCTATGTTGCAACAGGGAAAGAGAAGGACAAGGAAGAAGCAGAAAGACCAGAGATCATCCAGGTACAGGATGACAGGAGCTTGGACGATGGAGATGGCTATGAACGTGGAGAGAACAGTGGCCGATGCAGGAAGCAGAACCAGCAGGGCTTCTCCATGGACTGGGATCATGAGGCCAGCCTTGTGCCAAAAGCCCCCCAGAAAAAATCAATTTTGATTGTAGTTAGAGAGAGCCTGAAATCTCCTGAAAGATGAGGCACTGACACACACCACACACACACATACACACAGAAAAGTTGTGTGTGGAGAGAGTAAGAGGAGTTGAGGGAAGCGGATGTGGCTCAAGCATTTGGCTTCTGCCCACCACATGGGAGGTCTGTGGTTCAGTTCCCAGTGCCTCCTAAAGAAGACCGCAAGCTGGCACGACAACATGATCCAACAAGAGACACACGAGGAGAAGCAGGGAACCCAAGTGGCTTAAGCAATTAGGTGTCTCCCTCCTCCCACAACGGAGGTCCCGGGTTCGGTTCCCAGTGCCTCGTAAAGAAACAGAAAAGACGAGCAGACACAGCAAGTGCAAACAAAAAGGGGGTGGGGAGAGAGAAATAAATAAATCTTTAGGGAAAAATAAAAAAAGAAGTTGAGTTGGTAAGAGCCCGAAATCCAGATTACAACCTCTACTTGCCCAGGCTCCCTGTCTTCACTTCTGAATTTAAGAACAGGTTTTAGAAACCTTCAACTAAAAACTACTATGGACCACAATAAGCATTAGTTTTCTTTCTCCTGGTGAATTTATGTCTGGTTCTTCAGGATTTACTGAGAATAGTATTTAGTTGGTTGTTACAGAGGGAAAAGCACACAAGCCTGACAGAGGAGTGACAGGTGAAGGATGCAGGGGACTTGGGTGGTAAGTGGCTTAGACAGATGGTTCCCAACTGGCTGGGAAGACTCACTTGTCATGCATTTTGAATACTGAGATGCCCAGATACTCTGAATCAAAAATTCCAGATGTGTACCCCAGGAAACTAAAAAGCCCCCTACCCCAAATTTGGGGTTAGCCAGTTTTGGGGCAACCATTGGCCTCTATAGTTTCCAAAGGAGCCCTCCAAATCCAAGTTACTATGATATAAGCACACTATTCCACCTGCCACAGAAAGGCGACTTCAGAGGAAGGACCCCCTGCAGCGAGGCATGGATTTCAACCCAATTTTCCTTCCCATGATAATGAATGATGAGATTCTGACCCAGTCATGCTTTTTCACCTGTTAACCAGAGGACATATAGGTGCAGAGGCCCATGGAATGGCAAGTAAGAGAGAAGCTTTGTCCTTTGGCCTTACACTGGGGCCAAACCTCTGGCTGTGGTTCCGATCCCTGAACTACAGGGCTACAGCTAACTCCACAAGGGCACTGTGGGGAACGCCCAGAGGCTTTGGGAGAAGGTTCCACAGCAAAAAGACAATCGTTTCTTGGGACTAAGGTGTGTCTAGGATGAGCAGGGCTTGCTTTGCAATAATCTGAGAACAGGAGTTTTTGACTCTTCCATTGATGTTTCTCCTAGAGTGAAAACTTGATGTCAGTTCCTCCTGAAAGAGAACTCCCTTGACAGGGGATGTGAGTCAGGCTTACAGGAGGGAGGGGGACTAAGGGGGGAGCTGCAGAAACCCCCCCACACAAAGGCCCTTTCATCAACAAATCCAGAAGAGCGAGTTTGTGGCAGAGTTCACTACAGAGCTCTCAGGTTGCAAGAAGCAGGCCCCCTTTCAGTAATAATTAACATTTGTGGGTGGCAAACGAGACTGGCAGACCCAGGGGACATCCGAGTGTCTGCAAACCTGAGCCTGTTGGGCCTACAAAGATGTTCAAAAAATATGGGCTGGATT
>JAQZBX010096209.1:0-11828 GCA_029593785.1 Cabassous unicinctus
AAAAAAGAGAGGAATCTGAGAGCAGCAAAAGAAAAGCAGAGTATCACTTACAAGGGAGCCTCAAGAAGGCTAAGTGCTGATCTCTCATCAAAAACCATGGAAGCAAGAAGGCAGTGGTATTATATATTTAAAGTTCTGAAAGAGAAAAACTGCCTGCCAAGACGTCTATATCCAGCAAAATTGTACTTCAGAAATGAAGATGAGTTTAAACTCTTTACAGACAAACTAACTGTGTTACCAATAGATTGGATCCATAAGAGATATTAAAGGGTATGTTACAATCTGAAAGGAAAAGATAAGGAATAAGAGTAAAGAAATGAAGACTAAATGCAAGAGAAACTGAAAGGGTTAACAGACAGATATTAGTAAGATAAGACAACAGAAAGTCAAAGGATAAAATAGATGAAGGAAGTAATGCCTTTACAGTTATAATGCTGAATGTTAATGGATTAAACCCCCCAATCAAAAGACAGACTGATAGAATGCATTAAAAATATCTAAACAAACAAACAAACAAAAACATGAACTATCTATACGCTGTCTACAAGATACTCACCTTAGAAGCAAGGACATAATCAGGTTGAAAGTGAAATGTTGGAAAAAGATATTCTACACCAACAGTAATAAAAAATGAACTGGAATAGTGACACTACTGTTAGATAAAATAGATTTTAAATGCAAAATTGTTTTTAAGAGGTGAAGGAGGTCACTATAATTAATAAAAGGGACAATTCACCAAGAAGAAATACCAAAATAAATATTTATGCATCTAATGTAGGTGCCCCAAAATACATGAGACACATTGGCAAAACTGAAGGGGGAAATAATAGTTGGAGATTTAAAGACAACACTCTTAGCATTAGAAAGAATATCTGGATACTAGACAAATAAGAAATTGGGAGCTTGAATAGAATGATAAATTAACTAGACCTAACAGATATTTATAGAGCCTTACACCACAAATCAGCAGGATGTATTTTCTTCTCAAGTGCTCATGGATCTTTCTCTAGGATAGAACATATGTTAGGACATAAGTCATATCTCAATTCAATTTAAAAATATTGAAATTATAAAGGTACTTTCTCTGACTATAATGGAATAAAATTGGAAATTAATAGCAGGTGGAAAAATGGAAAATTCACAAATATATCTACATTAAACAATACACTCTTACATATTCTGTGGGTCAAAGAAAAATTTGCTATAGAAATCAGTAAATATACTAAGATGAATGAAAATGAGAAAGCCGCATAACAAAACTTATTGGATACAGAAAAATCAGTGATGATAAGCAGGCAATTTATTTTCCGCAAAACTCTTATTAAAAGACGAAAGACTAAAATCAAAGAATTAACTGCACACCTGAAAGAACCAGAAAAAGAACAGCAAACCTATCCCAAAGCAAACAGAAAGAAAGAAAGCAAATACTAGAGCAGAAATAAATGAAATGGAGAAAAACAACAACAGAGAGAATCAACAGATAAAATTTGGTTTTTCAAGAAAATCAACAAAATTGACAAACCTTTAGCTAGACTAACAAAGAAAAAAAGATAGAAGATGTAAATAAATAAAACCAGAAATGAGAAGAGAGACATTACCACTAACACTACAGAATAAAGAGAGATTATAAGAGGATACTATGAACAACTGTATGCAAATAAACCAGACAAAGTTGATGAAATGGACAAATTACTAGAAACACATTGACAAACCACACTGACCATAGAAAAAAATAGACTACCTGAACAAACCAATTGCAAGCAAAGAAATTGAAACAGTTGTCAAAAACCTCCCCAAAACAAAATGCCCAGGAATAAATGGCTTCAAAATGGTGAATTCTACCAAACATTTAACTAAGATTTAATACCAATCTTGCTCAAACTCTTCCAAAAAATTGAACAGGGGTGAATGCTACCAAACTCATTCTATGACGCCAACATCACCCTAATATCAAAGCCAAATATAAATATTGCCAAAAAAATTTACAGCCCAATTTCTCTAATGAATATAGATGCAAAAATCCTTTACAAAATATCTGCTCACTGAATCCAGAAGCACATTAAAAAATATACAACATAATCAAGTGGGCTTTATACCAAATATACAAGTGTGGTTCAACATAAGAGAATCAATCAGTATACTCCACCACATTAATCAATTGAAGAGGAAAATTCACATGACCATCTCAATAGATGAAGAAAATGTATTTGACAAAATACAGCGTCCTTTCTCAATTAAAAAAAAATCCCAAAAGTTAGAAATAGAAGGAAATTTTTTCAAAATGATAAAGTAAATATATGAAAAACCATAGCTAACATTGTACTCAATGGTGAAAGACTGAATGCTTTCCTTCTGATATTGGGAGCAAGACAAAAATGGCCACTCTGTCCACTGTTATTGAATATGGTGCTAGAAGTTCTGGCTAAAGCAATTATGGAAGAAAAAGAAATAAAAGTCACCCAAATAGAAAAAGAAGAGGTAAAATTTTAAATATTAGCTGATGATATGATCTTATACATAGAAAATCCTGAAAAATCCACAACAAAACAGCTAGAACTAATAGAAGAGTTCAGAAAAGTGGTGGGATATAAGATTAATATGCAAAAACCATTAGCATTTTTATATACTACTAATGAGCAATCTGAGGAAAAAGTCAGGAAAAATTCCATTTACAATGCTGACAAAAAAATCAAATATTTAGGAATAAACTTAACCAAAGACATAAAGGACCTGTATACCAATAACCATAAAACATTGCTGAAAGAAACAAAAGATGATCTAAATAAATGGGAAGGATATTCCATGTTCATGGGTTGCAAAAGTAAATATCATTAAGATGTCAATTCTGAAACTGATCTACAGCTATAACACAATCCTGATAAAAACCCCAACAGCATTCTATGTAGAATTGGGAAATCCAATTATCAAATTTGTCTGGAGTAAGGGCCGCCGAACTGCCAAAAATATCTTTAAAAAGAACAAAGTTGTAGGACTCTCACTTCCGAACTTTAAAATATATTATCTAGCTACAGTGGGCAAAACAGCAAGGTTATGGAATAAAGATAGACAAACTGACCAATGGAATTGAATTGAGAGTTCAAAATAGACACATCCAAGGTCAAGTGATGTTTGACAAAGTTCTCATACCACCTAGCAAGGTCAGAACAGCCTATTCAACAAATTGGGCTCAAGAAACTTGATACCTATATCTAAAAGGAAGAAAGAAAGAGATAGGATCCCTAACTCACACCTTATATAAAAATTAACTCAGAATGAAACAAGGAACTAAATATAAAAACTAGAACCATAGAAGAAAATGTAGGGAAATGTCTTCAAGATCTTGTGGTAGGTGGAGGTTGCTTGGACTTGCTCCCAAAGGCTGATCAATGAAAGAAAAAAATAGGTAAATGGGACTTCCTCAAAATTAAACACATTTGTCTTTCAAATGATTTTGTTAAGAAGGTGAAAAGACAGCTAGCTTATTGGGAAAAGGTCTTCAGAAACCACATATCTGACAAAGGTTTGATTTCAATATTATATAAAGAGATCACACAACAAAAAGGCAAGCAACACAATTTAAAAAATGGGCAGAGACTTGATTAAACATTTTTCCAATGAGGAAATACAAATGGCCAAAATACACATGAAAAGGTGTTCAACATCACTAGCTAAGAGGGAAATGCAGATCAGAACTACAATGAGATATTATTTTATGCCATAGAGAATGCCCGTTATTAAAAAAAAGAAAAACATAACAACAACAACAAAAAAAAAACAGAAAACTACAAATGCTGGAGAGGATGTGGAGAAAAAACACTCCTTCACTGTCGGTGGAAATGGAAAATGATACAGCTTCTGTAGAAGACAGTTTTGTGATTCCTCAACAAGATAAATATAGAACTGCCATATGATCTGCATCTGGCAGTCCCATTACTAGGAATATATTCAGAAGAACTGAAATCAAGGACACAAACAGATATTAGCACATCAGTTTTCAAAGAGACATGCTAAAAGATGGAAACAGCCTAAGCACTCATCAACTGAAGATTGGATAAACAAAATATGGTATATACATATGATGGAATACTATTCAATGGTAAGAAGAAATTGGAGAAGCACATGACAACGTGGAGCAACCTTGAGTGAAATAAGCCAGACGTAAAAGACAAATATTGTATGGTCTCACTGATATGAACTAAATCTGATGAGTAGATTTATGGAGTTGGACTTTAGAAGGTAGGTTGGTGGGAGATGGTATGTGGGTTGAGAAGGGGGAGCTGATGCTGGATGTATGTACAAGGGTTTATAAGGTCAATTGTAAATAAGTGGTAATTGATATAGTTGATGGTAGAACAGTATAATGAGTTTAACAAACACTGCTGATTTATGGATTTAATTGGGGCTGAAACAGTCTAGGGAGGAGGTTAATGTTAGTTGGAGTACAGATGGGGGATAATCTGGGGACTGTATAAGAGTATATTTGACAGTATATAAGATTGTGGTTAATAATATATATATACAGGAATTTCTTCTACTGCAAGGTGTTAATTATATGGTGATACATGGGAAAATATAACTAATGTAACTTACATATTATAGTTAACAATGATATTGTAATATTTTTGTAGCAAAAACAAAGAAAGTACTATATCAATGCTAAAGGTAAAAAAAAAAAAAGAATATGGGTATGGCAGTTTGATATTGTTTACAAAATCCAAAAATAGATATTGGATTATGTTTGTAAACTGGTCTGTCTCTCCAAGCATATTAGATTATTTTGGATTCAGAAGTTTCACTTTTACTTTATTAAATAATGATTAAGGCTTTGATTGGACCGCATCAGTAGGACGTTGCATCCCTGCCCCCTTGCTGGGCTGGGACTCACAGAGAAACTGCACTGCAGAGAAAGAAGTGGGAGTTTTGAGTTGGATCCTGGGAAGGAAGCACACAGAGGAGCAGAGAGCTGAGCCCGGAGAGAATTGAGCCCTGGGGAGAGAGACAAAGCCAGTTGCCTGATAGTCTACAACTGGCCTTGTAGAAAGAACAGGGCAGCTGAGCCTGGAGAGAAACGAGCCCCGGGAAGAGAGGAACCCAGGAAGCCTGAACTCTTGCCAGACATCAGCAGACATCTTGCTCCAACACATGGCAACAGACTTTGGTGAGAGAAAAAACTTACACTTTATGGCCTGGTAACTGTAAGCTTCTACCCCAAGTAAATATCCTTTATAAAAACCAACCAATTTCTGGTATTTTGCATCAGCACACCTTTGGCTGACTAATACAATGAGGTTTAATTTTATGAGATATGAATATGATTAGGCATTTCTTCTTCATTTTCTTCATTAACAAGGAGACCCTGATCATGTCATCTAACCAATTTGTGCTCATCTGTGTATCTTTCTAAACATTTGGAGGAACAATTGAGTTTGTTTTTAGGATTAGATGTGATAAAAGTGCCTGGACAGAATTTTCTGGAGTATGCATCCATACCTTGTTAAGCTGCCCTTTGTTATTTTATTTTTTGAATTTCAAATAAGGTTTACTTAAAAAAATGCTTACAGATACAAAGCTGTGAAAATGTCCAATTATTTGCTTTCTCACCAAAGGACAGTTGCTGGTCGGATCCTGATCTCTTACCACACGGCAAGGCAAAATTGCAGCTCTCCATCTAAGTCTCTGCCGTCTCCTCCAGGTCATTTTCTTTCAGAACTCAGCTGCAGGCAATCTGAGTTGCTTGCAGGGTGCAAGCACGTGGCAGGGTTCATCTCTTCAGCTTTTGCTGCCCTGTGGGCCTAGCCTCTTGGAGGCCTGTTTCTATGGCTCTGTGCTTTGCTGATTTAGAGCTTCCATAGCCTCTGGCCCCCAGGACCTCTCTCAGTCTCTCAGGGCTTCTGTGCCTTTCTGTAAGTGTAGGCGATTCTCTCTCACACATGGCAAGGTCAAAATGGTGGCTGGCTTTCTTTGTGTGTCCCTGCTTTCAGTTCTGTGCTTATATAAGTTTCCAGCAAGAGGGTAAAGACCTAACCTGGGTCCCATCTTACAGAAGTAGTCCAATCAAAGGTCCTAAAGTGATCTAATAAAAAGTCTAATCAATCAAAAGACCCCATCTACACTGCATATATAGGCACAGGAAAGGGTTAGCTTAAGAGAATAATTTTCTGGAATCCACAAAAGACAAATTTGATACAGTCCATGTGACAAATTATATTGGGGTGTACCTCAGAGGAACAATATCAAGTTAAAGAAAAAGATTAGAACTCTATCATTTGAACTAACAAAATATCATAGCATAAGGAGATAGAGATTAAGAGACAATATTAAAATGATCAATTTTCAACAAAGATCTAAGGCAACACCTAGAAGTTGTAAACAAAAATAATGAGAAACTAAGAAGAGCTAATATTGAAACACAAAATTGTTACAAGTATTTTTTAATAAGAACAAAACATGATATTGATGATAAGAAATGATCTTGCGGCAAAGGCACATATTTTGTCATTTTAGGTATAAATTGGTGAAAGTTGTATGTAATATCTAAAAGGCTCTAAGGAGTTTGGCATGGAATATCATTATCTGTTAAATTAAAGGGCATATTTTCAAAATCTACATATATTTTAAAAAATAGCAGGAGTGGACTAGAATATAGGCAGACAAGCAGAAACCACTAGTGCCAGAAAAGACAAGAAAGAAAAGTAGCTTTTAAATAGCCACAATGTTAATGTTGTACACTTGTTAGTTAAGCCAACCTGAAATATCTATAAAATAAAGAAATTGAATAACCATTTTAAGACTATATAGTTGCAACCAATTTGGTACTATTAGAATTTAACATTTTAGGAAACAATTGTGTGGATGATATTCCCTTCATACCTTCTGTAGTAATAATTCTATAACTATCTGACCTATAGTTAACTTTGGGAACATGCAGTGGTATTAAAATGTTTAAAGAGATTTGATCTCTTTCAGAAATATAATGGAAGTGTGATTTAAATTATGTTAGCAAATATTGAAACGATTTAGATAAGTCAAAAAAATTACAAGTGTTATAGAATGAGAAAGCAATATTCAATGATTGAAATTACTTTGGAAGCCTCAACCAATTTTTGAAATTGTTCCTTCTACATTTAACATTATGTGAATTATTATCCTTTGATTTCTTTTGAAATGCAATGTAGTTTTATTGCTATGTTCTTTCAACCTGTATACTTTGGCTAAACCTCAACTTAATTATAGCATGCAAGATATTTTCTTTTGCTGCGTTTTCTATTTTAATAATACCAGAAAATATAAGGTAGAGGGGATAAGACTAGATAATTTTTGCCTAAGAAAAATCTTTATTATTTATTGTAATGAAAATAAGAATCCATTCATTATTAAAGTAGATAAATATATATAGATGTGTAGATAAATGATTCAATCTTTAAAACAATTAAGTGATTAAAGAAGGAGTCTGAAATCCCACTATCTACAAATAGATTCCATTAATATTTTTGGCTATCCATGAAGATGTCAATATATATACACATATCAGGAAACCAAAACACTATTATCTTGAATAAAAAGATGTATCATGGTTACCATATTTATACATATATATAATATATATACATACTTGTATACACATATGCTCAATATTATTGACTGCACACCTCATATGACTTTTGCTAAGGATTAGATGAAATAAATAAAAAATATTATCTGGCTCATAAATGCTGAGTAAATATTAGCTAGTAATATTATTGTTAGCATCACGATAATTCCATTGTCATACCCTATTGGACAATTGGATAGTTTCCGTTTTTTTCAAAGTTAAAGTGATAAAACATTTGCATGCATAAATCTGTTCACACTCCTTGTAATAAATTCCAATAAAAAGAATGGATATGCATAATGATATATCAGCTTCAAATTAAATATATATATATATAATATATATATATTTAATATATATATATATTAGAACAGTTACACATTAAAAAAACAAGTAGAGAGTACAGAGTTCCTATATAGCTCCCTCAAATATTCAGTTTCTCTATTATTAACACTTTGCCTTAGAGTGGTACCTCTGTTACAATTGATAAAGCACTATTATAATTATACTATTCATTATAGTCTATTCTTTACATTAAAGTTCACTATTGGTGCTGTACAGTGCTATGTAACATACATGCAACTTATAAATTCCTCTTTCAACCACATTCAAATATATAATTCAGTTGTGTTATTTACATTCACAATGTTGTGATACCATCACCATCACCCATTATCAAAACTTTTCCATCACCCCAAACAGAAGCTCTATACCAATTAAGCATTAACTCACCATTCCCTTGCCACCCTGTGGTAACCTGTATTCTAGTTTCTGACTCTATGCATTTGCTTATTCTAATTATTTTACATTAGTGAGATCATACAATATTTGTCTTTTTGTGTCTGTCTTAATTTGCTCAAAATGATGTCTTCTAGGTTCATCCATGTTGAAGTATGTATCAGAAATCCGTTCTTTTTATGGCTGAATAATAATCCATTTTGTGTTTCTGTCACATATTGTTTATCCATTCATCTGTTGATGAACACTTGCCTTGCTTCCATCTTTTGACAATCATGAATAAGGCTGCTATGAACACTAGTGTGCAAATATGTGTTTAGTTCCTGCTTTCAAGTCTTTTGAGTATAAACAGTGTAGTGAGATTGCCAAATCATACAGTAATTCTATACTTAGCTTTCTGAGGAACCACCAAACTGTTCCACAGCAGCTGCAACATTTTGCATTTTCACCAACAATGAATGATTGTTCCAGTTTCAACCCATCTTCTCCAACACTTGTTACTTTGTTTCTTTTATTAGTAATAGTAGTAGCAACCTTTCTAATGGGCTTGAAATAGTATTTCATTGTGGCTTTGATTTGCAGGTCCCTAGTGGATAATGATGTTGAGCATTTTTATATGTGCCTTTTGGATATTTTTATATCTTCTTTGGAGAAATATGTATTCAAGTACTATGCCCATTTTTTATTAGGTTGTCTTTTTGTTGTTATACAGTTTTTAAAATATATTATTGATATTAACTTTCATCTGCTATGTGGTTTCAAAATATTTTCTCCCATGCTGTATGTTATCTTTTTTACTTTCGTGATAAAGTCTTTTTATGCTCACATGTTTTTAATTTTGATAAAGTCCTATTAATCATTTTTTTCTTTTGTTGCTTGTGTTTTGGTTGTAAAGTCTAAGAAACCATTGCCTAAAAGAAGATCATGAAGATGCTTCCCTGTGTTTTCTTCTAGAAGTTTTATAGTTTTGGTTCTTACATTTAGGTCTTTGATACATTTTTACTTAATTTATTTTTATGGTATGGTGAGGGGTTGTGATGGTTAGGCTAAAGTGTCAACACAGCCAGGTAATTGTGCCAGGTTGTTTGGTAAAGCAAGAACTGTGTTCATTGTAATACAAGGGCATAGATGGCTGATTACATCTACAATCAACCAAGATTGCCATCAGCAATGAGTGATGTTTTATCCAATTGATTGAATGCCTTAAAAGGGGAAGTGATTTCAGCATTAAGAGAGAATTTTTCAGCTCAACTTTGGACAGCCAACGTCTCCTGGGAACTCATCAAGGACCTTAATTGGAAACCCTGGTTTGTAACCTGTTTGCATAATTTGGACTTGTGCATCCCCATGGTCACGTGAGAGAATTTTATAAAATCTCATACTATTTACAGATATCTCTTATTGATTCTGTTTTCCTAGAAAACCCTGACTAATATGGTGGTCCCCCTTCATTGTTTCAAAAGGAAAACTAAATATATAGTTCAATTTCAAGGTAATTTACACATTTAAAGTGAAGAATATAAAAGATTATAATAAAAATAAATCACATAATTTTGTTATGTGATTTAAAAAAAATTTATTAGAGAAATTGTGGGTTTGAAGAACAATCATGCATAAAATACAGAATTCCCATATACCATCCTATTCTTAACATGTTCCATTGGTGTGGTGTATTTGTTACAATTGAAGAAAATACATTTTTAATGGTATTGTTAACTATGGTCCATGGTATAATTTAGGGTTCACTAAGTAGTGCAGTTCCATGGAATTTTAAAAAAAAGTTTCTTGTAACATATATATAACATATTATTTCTCATTTTAACCATATTCAGAAATATATACATATATATATATATATATCAGTGTTGTTAATTATGTTCACATGTGCTACCACCACCATAATCCATTATCAAAACTCTTCCATCATTCCAAGTAAGAACTTTACAAATTGAACCCTAATTTCCTATTCCCTATCCTTACCCCATTTTCTGGTAATCTGTATTCTAGATTTTGACTCTATGAGTTTCTTTCGCCTTATTTCATGTCAGTGAGATCATACAGTAGTTGGATTTTGTGTCTGGCTTATTTCACTCAACCTGATGTCTTCAAGGTTCATCCACGTTGTTACATGTATCAGAACTTCATTACTTTTTATGGCTGAATAATATTCCATTGTATGTATATACCATTTTGTTTATCCATTCATCTGTTGATGGACACTTGTGTTGCTTCCATCTTTTGGAAATTGTGAATAAGTCTGCTATGAACATCAGTGTTCAAATATTGGTTTGAGTCCCTTCTTTCAATCCTTTTGGATATATACCTAAATGTGGAAATTGTGTGCTTAACTTTCTGAGGAGATGTCTTCCTCAGCAGCTGCATCATTGTGGGATTTTTTTACTACAGATTAAGTAGAGAAAATGAAAGCCTGTGAACTTTGTTTTATGGAAAAATTTAACATGAGGTTTTCAGCATTGTCCTCATACATAAACACTACATATATAATCAAATGGAGATTTTATTACAGATAGGGACAGAGGGTAACATAGTGATTGAAGATTAAATGGGAAATATATATATATCTTCTATATTCTCAATATCCATAACCAGATATCTACCTCAGAAAATGTATCTAATTGTGTGTGTGTCTGCATGTGCATAGGTATGTATATATAAATCTGTGTGTTGTGTATCTATATATTCACACACACATACAGAGAGAAAAAAGGCACATACATGCAGTTATTTTTAAACATGCATGAGGCCAGATAAGAAACAGAACACTTTCTTTTCAGGACATTGTTCATCGATGTCCATGTAATCATGCACCTCATGTAGTATTCATGGGGTAAAAATGTACAAACTCTCCAAATTCTGTTCATATTGATCTAACGTAGATCCAAAAAGAAAAGTCCTATTTCTAGGCTCCCTTATCTCTAGTCAGCTATGCCTACAGCTGTAATCATGCTCTTCTACCATCAATTTAGTGAATAATAGGGTTCATTCTCTTTTCTAAATCATAGCAAAGAAGCAGACAATAATTTCTCCCTACCCAAGTCAATGATTTCTGTTAAGTCATAGGGCCATTCTTACCTTCTGATCATCAGTTGATTTTTAGATCCATCAACACTTAATAGTCTCCACATCAAAGTGGAGGAATGTGTCCAGAATTGCTTCTCTTACTTAATTTCTTCACTATAATAAGTTATTAATTTTGGCATTTGTAAAAAGGAACCATAAAGAACAATTAAGAGTATGAAACCTGGCATCAGTCTAATTGTATGCAAGTACCTTTGGGCAAGTTATTTAACCTCCTTTGAACTTCCTTTTTCCCATTGGTAAAATGTTGGTAATAAATGCTAGCTCTTATAACTATTATTACAGACATTAAAAAGTGAAAATCAACTTTGATTTTGCTCATACAGATCAGCAACTTCAAGAAAAAATTAATATACATAAAGTATATCTAACCCTTTGTTTTCTCCCAACTAACAATGTT
>JAQZBX010096210.1:0-11826 GCA_029593785.1 Cabassous unicinctus
CCTGGTTTGCAACCTGCCTGCTGAATCTGGACTTGTGAATCCCCATGGTTGTGTGAAAAACTCTTATAAAATCTCATATTATTGACAAATATCTCCTGTTGATTCTGTTTCCTGAGAGAACCTTGACTAATACACCTCGCAAAGATTGAAAGCCCAGGACCAGATGTCTTCACAGGTGAATTCTACCAATCATTCAAAGACTATCTAATAGCAAACTTGCTCAAGTGCTTCCAAAAAATTGAAAAGGAAATAATGCTACCAAATTCATTCTATGAAGCCAACATCACTCTAATATCAAACCAGATAAAGATACTATGAAAAACAGAAGAATAGGGACCAAGATCCCTAATGAATATAGATGCAAAAATCCTCTACAAAATACTTACACACTGAATCCAAAAGCACATTAAAAGAATTATATACCATGATCAAGGTGGGTTTTATCCCAGGTATGCAAGGGTGGTTCAGCACAAAAAAATCAATTAGTGTAATAAACCACATTGATAAATTGAAGAAGAAAAATCACATGATCCTCTCAATTGATGCAGAAAAAGCATTTGACAAAATGCAGCACCGTTTCTTGAAAAAAAGCCTTGAAAAGGTAGGAATAGAAGGGAGCTTTTTCATTATTTTCAAGTGCATATATCAAAAACCACAGCTAACATTGTATTCAATGGTGAAAGACTGAAAGCTTTCCCATTGAGATCAGGGAACAAGATAAGGATGTCCACTATCACCATTGTTATTCTGTATTGTGCTAGAAGTTCTAGCTAGAGCAAATAGGCTAGATAAAAAAAAATTAAAGGCACCCAAATAGTAAAGGAAGAAGTAAAATTTTCAGTAATAGCTGATGATATCATCTTATACCTAGAAAATCCTGAAAAATCAGTAGTGTTTCTATACACTACTGATGTGCAATCTCAAAAAGAAATCAGAAAAAAATTCCATTTATAATAGCATCTAAAACAATCAAGTATTTATGAATAGACTTACCAAGGACATAAAGGACCTATATTCAGAAAACTACAAGTTATTGCTAAAAAAACAAAGAAGACTTAAATAAATGGAAGAACATTTTATATTCATGGATTGGAAGACTAAATAGCGATAAGATTTCAATTCTGCCCAAACTGATTAGCAGGTTCAATGCAATGCCAGTAAAAATCCCAACAGCCTATTTTGCAGAAATGGAAAATTCAATTATCAAATTTATTTGGAAGTTTAAAGTACCCTGAATAGCAAAAAATATCTTAAAAAGAAGAACTAAGTTGGGGGACTCTCACTTCCTGACTTTAAAACATACTATTTAGCTACAGTGGTAAAAATAGCATGGTACTGGCATAAAGACAGACACATTGATCAAGGGAATTCAATCGAGAACTCAGAAATTGACCCTCACATCTACCGTCAGGTGATTTTTTTTCCTTTCCTTTTTTTAAATATAATTTTTTATTTTTTTAAAAAGATACTTAGATTACATAAATGTTACATAAAAAATATAGGGGATTCCCATATGCCCCACTCCCTCCCCCTCCCACATTTTCCTACATTACCACCTTTCATTAGTGGGTATTGGATGGTCCAAGGAACTGGGAGGGGGGTTGGGGGAGGGAATAGGTGAACACTGGGAATAGGTGGATTTGTGGGTGAAAAAAGTATATAGAAGGGATTCCCATATGCCCCACGCCCTACCCCTCCCACATTTTCCCTCATTAACAACACCTTTCATTAGTGTGGTACATTTGTTACAATTGGGGAACAAGTTTTGGAGCATTGTCACTAAGTGTGGATTATAATTTACATTGTAGTTTACACTCTCTCCCACACAATTTTGTAAGTTATGACAAGATGTATAATGGCCTGTATCTGTCATTGCAATGTCTTTCAGGACAATTCCCAAGTCCTGAAAGTGCCCCCATATTATATCTGTTTTTCCTTCTTTCTCTGCTCAGAACCTCCGGTGGCCACTGCCTCCACATCAATGATAAAAGTTCTTCCATTGCTAGAATCACAATAAATCTATAGTAGAATAACAGAAAGTCTACTCTAGTCCATCGTTCATTCCCCAATCCTGAGGATTCTGGGATGATGATGGTCACTCCACCTCTAATTGAGAGGGGACGTAGATCCCATGGGGCAGTTGGATGGGATTATCTTGCTTGCAGGTGCAGACTCTCTCTGTTCCTTGGGATAGTCATTGTCCATCATCATCTTTTAGTTATCCTGGGTGAGTCCAATGAACTGGAGAGTAGGTGTTGCAACGCTTTTGAGATTCGGGGCCCAGCTGGCACATGGACAACCCAAAGATTTAAGTCTCTTGGACATATACCTATTAACTCTAATGCTATCTATAGGTTCAGATAGAAGGGGCAGAAGAGGCATATGCAGGGAAACCACACCTCAGTCCAACTCTATCACACTGGGGAGTATAAATTCCAAAGTAGAGGCCACTGGCAGGACACCAAACTCCTGAGCTCTTCACCCAGCCTATAGTGTCTGGATGTCTCCAGAGCCCTCAGGAGCCCCTCTATTTGAGGCAATATTTACTTTGGCAGTCAATGAGCTCCTACTGAGATGTGCATAAGCACAACCTCTGGAATGATCTCTTGACTCACATTGAACTCTCTTAGCCATACAAACTCATTTTTTACCCTTTCCCCCTTTTGATCAAGGTCTTCCTCCGGTTGTTGCCAGTTGGTGCCTGGTAGTAATCCCTCAGTGCCAGGGAGGCTTATCCCCAGGAATCATGTCCCATGCTGGGGGAAAGGTAATGCATTTATATATTGAGTTTGGCTTAGAGAAAGGCCACATTTGAGCAACAAGGAGGCTTTCAGGAGGTAACTCTTAGGCAGGCTATAATACTAGCCAAAGTTTCAATTTCAAAAGTAAAGTAAAGCAATACAGTCATCAATATCAAGGGCCTGTCAATGGTCCATCCTTCTTCACTAGTCACTGCCCCTGTACTAAGGGAATTTTTGCTGTCCCATCAGAGAATGTGGCAGAGCTCCCCAGGATGAGAGTTCAATATTCTTTCAATTAGTGTGTGAATCTCCACCCACTATGACAATGCCCCATGAACACTTGAACATGTTTATATGCCTTATATACATGCCCCAGGTGAATCTCCTCCCATGCATTTTCCGTCACTGACACCCCACACCAGTGATCCTCCCCAGCCAGAGTTGTAACCCTTCTGTGATCCAAAATTTCTTCAAAAATGAAGCCAATAAAATAACTAAATGCAACTAATAAGAAAATGAAATAATAATGATAGTTTTAAAAATAACATATAAAATAGAAAAAATTAAAATTTTTTGAATAATAAAAAATAATTTAAAAAATGTAAAATTAAAAAAAAATTTCATTATATCTTTCATTACTGTAAGAGCTGTTGTCTTGTATGTACAGTGATAGTTTCTTCAGAATACAGGGGATTCCCAAATACCCAACATCCTCCCCTTTCCCCCTTTCCCCTATTAATAACATTTTACATGTGGATGGTACATTTGTTACAATTGATGTACAAATATTGAAACATTGTTACTAACCATGGTCAATGATTTACATTAGGTTTTACATTTTGGACCATACACTTTTATAAATTTTGATTAAATTAAACATGGCCTGTATCCATCATTGCAAGATCATGTAGAACAATTCTGTAGCAGTTTGGCATTATTTATGAATTCCAAAAATTGATGTTGGATTTTGTTTGTAAACTGGTTTGTTCCTCTGGGCATATTAGATTGTATTAGATTCAGAGGTTTCACTTTTACTTGATTAAATTATGACTTAGGCTTTGATTGGGCCATATCAGTAGAATGTTGAAAACTATACAGCCCAGGAGTTAGTTGGAGGTTTGGATGCCGGAACCCCAGGAAGTAAATACACAGAGAAGCAGATACATGAGAAAAGAGAGAAGTCTCCATTAGACATGGCAGAGGCCCCAGAAAGTGAGACGAGCCATTAGCCTGACAGTTTACAGCTGGCCTTGTGGAGAGAGCAGAGCAGCTGAGCCTGTAAAGAAATGAGCCCCAGGAGAGAGACAAGACTTATCTCAGCCTACAGCTGATATTGGAAGAAGCTGGGACCAAGGAACCTTAAGAGGAAGAGGAAGCCTGAACCCTTGCAGCTGTTGGCAGCCATCTTGTCCCAACACGTGGCAACAGACTGTGGTGAGGGAAGTAACTTACGCTTTATGGCCTGGTAACTGTAAGCTTCTACCCCAAATAAATACCCTTTATAAACTCAACAGATTTCTGGTATTTTGCATCAGCACCCCTTTGGCTGACTAATACAAATTCCATTGCCCCCCAAATGCCCCATATTCCATCTATTCTATTCCTCCCTCCCCCTGTCCTCAGGACCCATGGCAACCACCAAGCTTCACTCCTTGAAGAACAAGATTCATAGTTACTTGCAACAACATTGAGGGCCTGACATACTGGCCTGTCCTCCCCTATTAGGCGCTACCTATGCTGTCAAATGACACCTGCCCCTCTACTTGAGAACATAGCAGGACTCCACAGGATGGGAGTCCAACATCTTCCCGCTTATTATGTGGGTTTTCACCTACTGATACAACACACTATGACAAGATGAACACTCACACACTCTCTATAAGCCTGCCCCAGGTGCACCCTGTCCCGCATGTCTCCCACATCCAACATCTTACACCAGTAACCATTCCCTGCCATATTTGCCAAAAAAACATTCTCAACATTGTAGATTCAACCACATACCCACAAATTCCCAGAGTTCACCTGATTCCTCCCCCAACCCTCCCCCCAGTTCCATGGACAGTCCAACCCACACTCTCCACCCTACCCCCCTCACAATCCAGTACTGCCCAACCCAATAGCATCACTGCACCACTGTCATGCCCATCCACTGCATAACTACATCCTGTTACCTTATCATAGATTTTGCCCATATGTGCATTGACTCACAACCTTCTTCTCCCTTTATGTCTCCTGTAAACCTATCTTCCAAACTCTAGCTCTGTGAGTCTGCTCAATTTGCTTAATTCATACCAGTGAAGTCAAGTAATATTTGTCCTTCAGTGCCTGACTTGCTTCACTGAACATAAGGTCTTCCAGATTCATCCATGTTATCCTGTGTGTTAATACTGCATTCTTTTTTTACAGCTGAGTAATATTCCATTGTATGTATATACCACACTTTGTTTATCCATTCATCTGTTGATGGACATTTGGGTTGTTTCCAACTTTTGACAATAGTGAATGATGCCGCTATGAACATTGGTGTGCATATATCTGTTCGTGTCCCTAATTTCAATTCTTCTGGGTATACACCCAGCAGTGGGATTGTTAGATCATATGGCAGTTCTATAGTTAGCTTCCTGAGAAACCACCAAACTGTCCTCCACTGCACCATTCTACATTCCCACCAGCAGTGGATAAGGGTTCCCATTCCTTCACAACCCTCTCAACACTTGCAGCCCTCTTTTTTTTTTTTTTTTTAATAGCCACCAGTCTAATGGGTATAAGATGATATCTCATTGTAGTTTTAATTTGCATTTCTTTAATAGCTGATGATGTTGAGCATCTTTTCATGTGCTTATTAGCCATTTGTATTTCTTCTTTGGAGAAGTGTCTATTCAAATTGCTTGCCCATTTTTTAAATGGGTTGTTTGTCTTTTTACTTTTGAGGTGTAGGATTTCTTTATATAAATAAATTTCCTTATTTATATCATATATATATAATATTAAACTCAAGTGATTTTTGACAACGCTGTCAAGCTCTCCCAGCTGGACCAGAACAGCTATTCACAAATGGTGCTGGGAGAACTGGATAACCAAATACAAAATAAAGAAAGGGGACCCCAATGTCATATATGCAAAAGTTAACTCAAAATGGAATAAGAACCTAAATATAAAAGTGATAACCATAAAACTCTTGGAAGAAAATGTAGGAAAAAATCTTCAAGATCTAGTGGTAGTTGGTGCATTCTTAAACCTTAGACCCAAAGCATGAACAGCAAAAGAAAAAATGGATAAATGGGACTTCCTCAAAATTCAACACTTTCATACCTCAAAGGACTTTGTCAAAAGTGTAAAAAAGCAGTTGACTCAATGGGAGAAAATTTTTGGTAATCACATATCTGATAAGGGTTTAATATCCTTGATATATAAAGACATACTAAAGCTCAACCATAAAAAAACAAACTACCCAATTAAAAAATGGGCAAAAGACTTGAAAAGACAATTGTCCTAAGAAGAAATACAAATGGCAAAATAAAAACACATGAAAAAATGTTCAACATCACTAGCGATTAGGGAAATGCAAATCGAAATGACAATGAGATATCATTTCACACCTTTTAGAATGTCCACTATTAAAAAGTTGGAAAACTCTAAGTGTTAGAGAGGATAGAGAGAGATAGGAACATTTATTCACTATTGGTGGGAATGTAGAATGGTACAGCCATTATGGAGGACTGTTTGGTAGTGCCTAAGGAAGTTGAATACATACTTAGCATGTGACCCAGCAATACCATTACTAAGTATATACCCAGAAAAACTGAGAGAGCAGTGACATGAAGACATCTGCACACCTATTTTCATAGTGGTGTTATTCATGATTGCCAAAAGTTGGGAGCAATCCAAGTGTCCATCAAGTGATGAATGGATAAACAAATTTTGGTGTATGCACATGATAGAATATTATGCAGCAGTAAGAAGAAATGAAGTTGTGAAGTATATGACAATGGTGATACACCTGGAAGACATTATGTTGAGTGAAGCAAGCAAGACACAAAATGACAAATACTGTATGATTGGGCTCTTAAGAACTAAATATATTGTGTAAACTCATGGAGTTTATAATTAGAATTATAATAGAATTATAATAGAATGAGGGTAGAAGATGGAAAGCTGAGGGTTAATCTGTGCAGAATTGGTAAAAAGCTTGTAAATTTTTGGAAATGAATAGAAATAGTGAAAGCACAATCTAGTGTTTGTAACAAGCAGAGCTATTGTATGGGTAACAACAGTGGTTCAAAGGGAAAGTGTAAGGTCATGTATATTACTAGAAGGAAAGCTATAGTATGTAATATGGGACTGTATAACATAGTGAAACCATGTAAAATACGAATATGGGTGATACTGCATATATAAGTCTGTTTTCATAAAATATAAATACAAAGAAACTAGGGAGATGGAAACAGAATAGCAGTTATGTATGGCAGGGGAAGCACAGAGAGATTGAGAGGTGATGAGGTTTTTTGTTTGTTTTTGTTTATTATTATTGGAATAATGAAAATGTTCTAAAAATAACTGAAGTGATGAATGCACAGCTATGTGATCATACAGCATGCCAGTGATTGTACACTTTGGATGGATTTTTGCTTTATTAATATGTATCAATAAAACTGATTTGTTAAGAAAAATGAAGTTTTAAAAAAGAAAAAAAAAGTTGCATCGACTTGCATCTGCTAATTGGAAAGATTGGGACAACACCAGAGTCTGCATTATGCAGGCATAGAGGGGATAGTAGTAACCAAGTATGCTCCGATTGACCACCCATCAAATCTCTTTCTCCTACTGTCTAACCAAGGGTCTGAGAATTTGCCAACTGAGTATTGATCTTTCACATCTTGGTTAAGGAATACAGTGCTTTAATTGAAAAGAAGAATTAGTTAACTAAGGAGAAAAACACAGCACAAGTTCCTTTATGCCTACTAGGGTAGGGACAGTCCTGGTGCAGCCTGCTGCCTGTGGGACCCACAAATACATACTGTGCTCAGGACCAGGTGCATGAGCCTGGTGTGATAAAATACAATCCCCAGGTAGATAAGGAGACATTCCTTCCCCTACTGTCCTGAGCATAGGTGCATATTCACTGCAGACAGTCTGATTCTGCTGGGCATATTTTAGGACATCTGGGTATATCTGTCCCTGGTGGGGACGGAGCCAGTTTCCTCCACCACCGCCCACATACACTAGGGAGGGGTGCTGCCTGTAAGACATCTCCTACGGTGGCTACGGATGGAGTCCAGCTGGCTATGGGGAACTGACACCCACTAGTGAAGCTGACCTTGCTCCATCTCTTCTCTATGTGTGCTAAATGCCTTTCCATCAGAACCCGTGCTGAGTTGTGCTTTGGCTGGTGACCCCGATACCTGCCCTGGAGTGGGCTGACATCTCTACAGGTGTCTCACCTCTGGACCTACACTTGCTAACTCATGACTGTCCTTCAGAAAACATAGTGATGACTGGGGTGGGGAAAACAGAGTAGATGGAAGAAATTGAGAAGCCTGATCATAAATTCTGAGGCTGAGCTGAGATTTGAACCTGAAAAACCCAACTCCAGAGCCCATAGCTCTTAAACACTACCCCACCCGCTGGATGACTTGGACAAGTTATGTAAACTCCTGCAGGGTTAGAGAGATTTGTGATGCTTTGGACATAGATCCTGGTACACAGTAGGCACTCCACAATTGTTCATTAGCTTAACTCTACAACATCATCTAGGACAGATGAATACTTGTGGTGGTGGTCCCTCTTCCATTAACCATTCCAGTCCAAACTAAGCTTCTCTTGGTTCATTTCAAGGTGCTGCACCTTTCTCTTTACGTCTCTCTGAAAGGTGGAAGAGTGGGGGTGGGGGGTGTTGGGAGTGGAGAGCAGGCAAGGACCTCTTGAGTTGCTGCCCCCAGTTCACCAACAGTGCAGTCAACTCTTCCTTGTGCAGCCTGCTCTGCAGACCAGGTGTTCCAGGCACCAAATCTTTTGCAGGTATTTAGCAAATCAAATCTGACAGCGGGAGGCTGTCAGGCTGACATATGATAAACACCCTCTGCAATTTAGCACTTTAACACAGGGAATGTGCTAGCAAGATGAGTTAATTGTCGAGCCATCAACTGAGCTGATGTTTCTTGAGCACCCTGCAAGAGAGCTGAGAACTGTTTAAAAACCAGCGGGCTCTAGGGTGGAGGGAGGTTTTCAGGCAGGAAGAAAGAAGTGGGTGGGGGCTGGCCAAGGAGGGGAGTGATTGTCAGTAACTCAAAATATAATAACCAACCGTCAGAAATATAATATCTACCTACAAGCAAACAGAAAACAGAAAAAAAAAAATCAGAGTCAGAAGGAGCCCTAGAAATAATGTAATAAAAACCTTGCAATTTGCAAGAGCAGAAACCCAGGCAGGTGAGGCAGGGGTTGAAGGGCAAGGAATCTATTCAAGGCTGCCCAGTTCATCAGTGACAAAGGCAGGGCTGGAATGCTGATTTTTTTTTTTTTTTTTTTTTTTTTGAGTCTGAATTCACTTTTCTTGCAATCATATGGTCTGATTGTCCATGCTTTTACTTCTAAACGTTTCCTCTGGTGTTTATAATGGGTAGAATAATGTACCTCTGGCATATCTTGGCTTGGCCAATCACTAGTTTTGTCTTCTCAGGCTAATTATTTAATATCTGTGTGCCTCAGTTCCTATTTCTAAAGTAAGCATCTAATCTAAAGTGTTGGTATGACAATTATGTAAGATAATACACGTTAAAGGTTTGAAGCATTGCTAAGGCTTCAATAAAATTCTCATAATAGTAATATTGTTATTAATATAAGCTCCAGATTATTGACTTTGCATTACTTGATAATTGACTTGTTTAGAGCTTTAATAATATCTGAGGACATTCAGACACATCAGCCTTCTGACCACTGCCACAGGAGTCCTCTCTTTTGTTTCTTTCTTTTTTTATTTTTTTTTAAAAGATTTATTTAATTACTTGATCCATTTTAAACCCCCCCTTCCCCATTTGCTGTTTTTTTGTGTGTGTCCATTTGCTGGGCAATTCTCTGTGTCTGTTTCATCTCTTCTCCTCCTCCTCCTCCAGTCTTCACCAGGATTCGATCCTGAAGACCTCCGATATAGGAGAGAGGTGTTCTAGCCATCTGCGCCACCTTGGCTCCTGGTTTTTGGAGCTTTCGGAGCATCTCGTCTTGTCTCTCTCCTTTTACGTCATCATCTTGCTGCATGGCTCCCGGGGCCTGGCGGCTCACCAGCACACAGAGCCTGGCAGCCCATGTGCCTTCTATATATATATATTTTTTATTTTACCGGGAGGTCCCGGGGATCGAACCCAGGTCCCTCCATATGGCAGATGGACGCCCAACCATTTGAGCCACATCTGCCCCCTCTTTTGTGTTTCTTAAACCCATACTGAGGGAATAAAACTAAATGGCGAAAAAGAACCCTGGACCGGTATTGCAGAATTTGGTCTGGTCTCAGAAGTGCAAGAACTACCAATTAACAACAGTCAGTCCACTTGACTCCTTTGAACCTTTGTTTCTTTACCTGGAAAAGGGATAATAATATTGATCTTGTTGTGTTATTGTGAGGATAAAGTCAGACAGTGTATGTGGAGTACTGTTTTAAAATCCATATAAACAAAATATAGTTTGATATTTGATTAAGCCACAATTTTTGATACCTCCTTCTCTCTCATTTCCCTCTTTGTTTGGTCATTCTACCTTAAAAATTTATTTCAAATCCAACTAAGTCTCCTCTTCTACCACTACCATCTTAATCCAAGCCACTCTCACTTTTCACCTGGACAGTTTTAATAGCCTCCTAATCCATTGCCTCTGCCAACTCATTCTTCTACCCGTTCTTCACAGCACAGATTAGCACTCCCCAGCTCAAAACCATTCAGTGGGTAAAATAAAAAATCCTCCTTGGCCAGCCTCCACCCACTTCTTTCTTCCTGCCTGAAAACCTCCCTCCACCCTAGAGCCCCCTGGTTTTTAAACAGTTCTCAGCTCTCTTGCAGGGTGCTCAAGAAACATCCAGCTCAATTGATGGCTCGACAATTAACTTATCTTGCTAAAAAAACTTAAGGCTTTATATGATCAGGCCCTTGCCTCCCATGTTATCCTCTTCCAGTGTGACTTGCTCTCTTTCACTTCGACTTGTGTGCTTTCAAATGCTTGGGAAAACAAAATCTCTCACTTCAGGGCTTTACACACAAAGTTTCTTCTGCCTCCACTCTTTGCTAAACTAATTTGTACTTATTTTTAAGGTTTCATTTTCATTGTCACCTTAGACAGGATTCCCCTGACCCTGTAATCTAAATCGGTAGGCTCTTGCTGTCTTTTGCTTCCTACTTTTCCTTCACAGCATTTAACACTTTTAATTGTGTACTGTTTTTTTTTTTTTAATGTGTAAATTTCCCATTCAGTCGAAGCTTTATATTGGTAAGGGACATATATGTATTGTAATGATTGTATTCCCAGCGTATAGTATTCAGTGGGCACTCAGTAGGTGTTTATTGAATAAATGAACGAATATGATTTTCAAGATAGAAGGTCTGGAGAGTAATTGAAGGGGGGAGTTGTGAAGAAATTTCCCATCTCAGAGCTTCCATTTCCAAGTAGGATCAAATAAGTAGTAACAACCAGACATAAAATGTTAAGAAATATTATTTTTTAAAGACACTAGAGAGGTATAGAAGCAAGGAGAGCTAGATGAACTAACATTCTTGAACCAGAGAAGCCTTTCTAGTGTGAGCTGAGATAAGATGCCTCCCCCCCTTTTCTTTCCCTGGAGGCATTTGCCAAATCAGGCTGTGATTTGGCTTGCTATTGCCAGAGAGACACTTCCAAGAGAAAGAGAGAACAGTAAAGCTTTTGATGGCTGACGGAAGCTGATATGAAAATCTGAAATCTAGAAGACAACTAATGCATAGTTGGTTTTCCCCCATAAGACATTTGTAGCAGGTTGAAGTGCCATGAGAGGCTGGGAAATTATGCAGGAAAGGAGTAATACTATCTTGTACAGACTTGCAGTGCTGAGAAAACAAAGTCCCAC
>JAQZBX010096211.1:0-11826 GCA_029593785.1 Cabassous unicinctus
CTTGTCTCTAGGTTTCCCCTGCCAATGTTAATAACATCAATTTCCTTTATGATTCCTCTTATGAAATAGTTTGTAAAACTGTTGTTCTTTAGATTATATTCCTCAAGATTAGGATTTTATGACCTCTACTTCAACTGCATGTTTTAAAAATCAGAATTGAAGTTACATTAAAAAAAATTAATGAGATGAGGATGGAATGAACCAGAAGAAGATTAATAGTGGTTTTATTAACCATCTTGTGCTATAGCAACAAACACCACCAAAATCTCATGTCTGACCATGGAAAACCTTTATTGCTTGATTAATTTTCATGAAGACCACGGGCATCCACTACAGGTTAACTGGGTTTTGTTCAGTCCCAAGCATCTTTCATTCTGGGACTCAGGCTGAAAGATCAGCCTCTATCTGGGACTGTCACTTCTCCTGGCATGAGGCAGAAGCTTAAGCAAAGAGGTAGAAACTTGCAGTGCCTCCCAAGTCATATGTCTGGCATTGGCATGCTGTTACCTTCACCCACATTTCACTGGACAAAGCAAGTCATGTGGCCAAGCCCAACGTGCTTCCACCAAAAGGGAGGTACCGCAGTGGTCCGTGGGAAAGGATGTAGAGATATAATCCTGTTACAGAGAAGGAGCAATAGTTGGGGCTTTTTTAGTCTTCCACCCACAGCGTTTATTTTGGAGTGGTTTATGGTGGATTTTTTATTTTCTCACCTTTTTAGTTTTATTATTTTTTGCAAAAAATCCATGATATTGTAATAGTTCAAAAAAGTAATTTTTAAAAGAAATGATAATCCTCAAAAATTTGGGCATATTTTGGACTATTCTTAAACTCAGAGACACATTCATATATTTTTAAAAATTTTAATTGAGGTACAATTTGCATATGTGATATTCATATGATTTTGATATTTATAGTTTATTTTACATATCAAAATTATCATGGTAAGAAATGGTGGTCAACAGACTAGGACAGACTGGTGATAGATTCTGAACAAGAGATAAAGTAGGTGTTGTTGCCCAAATTGTCTGCACTGGGATCTTGGCATGTGGGGTTAGAGATGAAACTGAGGAAGGAGTCTATTCTTCATACCCCACTACAAGGCTCCGAATTAGTGTAGAAGCCCTTCAGATGTTCTTATTCTACTATTTTACATTAAACAAACAAGCAAACATGCTTGAATATAGAGTTGCCGACTGTCCTAGAAAGTTGGGTTCAGTATTTTTCATGAGCCCTGACTGTCTGCTGTGGCCACATTGGAAGGTATTGGTCCTGCTTGGCTTTTTCTGGCCTGGGTTTCTCCAGCTTGATAAAAGTGTCCTCCAAGACTTGTATCTCTTGTTAATTCTAAGTTTTCTGTATTTCCAGAAGAATTAAAGAAACTCTCTTGAAGCTTCATCCTATTTCCTGCTTATTGACTTCTCTGTGACCTGGAGAATTTTCTAGGTACAAAAGCTGACTATCCCAATAGTATCAAGAGTCCATTGAGTATGTGGGTTCCTTGATGGGACATCATACGATTCATTTTATCTCCCATAGAACCATTAAATATGCTCAGTGAAGATACTTTTCTTCTGGCACTGGATGAAAATTCCAATAAGTCCCATGACTTTTCTGCTAACTCTTAAGTAACAGACAGTCCTATATCACTTGAATGTGCAATAGAGCCTCAGTTCAGTAAATTAAAATGTTCAGTATCAGATCAGCATCAATATTTCTAAGCTGATTTAAATTTAAAATCTTCTCCTTTCCCACAGTTTGGGCCTTCCTAAACATTATACACTTACTGAGGGAGGGACAGTGGGAGGGAGAGGCAGAGAGAGGCACAGAGAGAGAGTGAGAGAGAGAGAGAGAAACGCACAGGTTCTGATTCTTTCTTTTTCTACTAAGAATTTCTTATCCCCCAGTTTCCTAAACATAATCTACAATCATAACAGGTTCAAGGTGGGATTATGAAGAAAGCAAAAGAAGACAGGAAGGTTCTCACTTGACTAATTCTATTATAAGGTGTTTTCTCACATTCCTGTGCTTAGAGCTAACACATACGAAACCTTCATGGCTTCCACAGACACCCATTATCCTGCACGAGGTGGTCTTTCACCTTTAGCACCATTGACCTGGAAGAACAACCTGTATTCCAGGGGTGACTTCTGTAGCCCTCAAGAATCTGTTGATGTTCCTCCAGCTTGTCATTTACTTAGATTTTGTTCACCTTTTCAGACACCAAAATGGACTAATCTAAGATCCATTTGCCAGGTATTGCTCCTGTGCAATTTTTGCCTGCACAAATTCTAGCAGCGCATAAGGATCTCACTGCTGTACATTCTGCTTTGCTCTACTGCCAGTGCAACTGGCCAATCCTTTCTCACACTGTAGATTTCTGAGGGAGGAGTCAAGCCCAAGCTCGCTGTATACCTGAACTGCAAGGGATATATCGAGCTCTCTAAGTGGTCCCTAGAAGCCCCCTGAACGTTTATGTTTTTAATTCTTTATTTGTCCAGCTTTTGTAACCATGGAGATATGGTCCCTCTGCTTTACTTGATTCTGTTTTTCTAGCACCATACCCCCCAAAACTAATGATACTTCTGTTGGAAGTACAGGCATTACAAACATATGACTGATTTCCTTTCTAGCAAGTGAATTAGCATGGCAGAGAGATTAAATTCTTCAAGCAAAAATCTTTGGAGTCCCAGAAACTGTGGGTCTACTTGACAATGCCTAGCATCCTACATCATTTGGAGCTGGCTGGGATCTGGACGGGGAGGCAAGGACAAAAATTTTTGTCAAATGATCAGTGTTAGTGTCCTGAAACTAAAGAGAAGATGAGTCTGGAGACTGGATTTGAAATCATAGGTCAGACTTAAGAGAAGTTGATAAATCAAGGTACCCAAACTACAGAAAGGACTTAAGCAAAAGAGAATGCAAGATAATAAATCAATGTCTCAAATATAGTACTAGAAACAAGTCAGGACTTGAAAGTAGTATAAATTATTTCTATAATTGAAGTAGTATAAATTATTTCTAGAAAGAATAAATAAATGTGAATCCTCATTTTGACAACTTCAGTCTTTTAAATGTAGTTTGACATGTCCCTGGAAAAGTAGGGGTGGAACCTAAGCTTTCCTTGAGAAGTGGACTGGGGTTAGAGATTTAGGACATTGGCAATGGTCATATTGAGGGACACAGCCAACCAGTAATATTGTGTTATAACACAATAAACTCAAACGTCTATAATGATAAAATGAGGAATGTAAAACAATAGTAGCTATAGAAAGTATTATCATTTATTAGACTAGCAAAATATGAGAATCTTGTTGTCTGAGTAACAAATTATTCTATAGCCATTGATTTTTGATTTATAAAATAACTATTCTTCATTGAAAGAGATGTATTACATTCTTTGTTGTAATGATGCTATAATATTAAAAGAATCAAAGTTGAGTTTTAAATACACAAAATTATTGTCTTCTTGGCAAAAATGACTATAACATTATTAATAATGTTCAGTTACTTTAGGTTTAATTTATATTCCCATTGAACTTTGCAATATCCTTTCATTTAATTCAAGTTTGTTAGAAGTCACTAATCATGTACTTTTCTTGAATTGCTTTTTCCACCCAGGCTTTTTGCTAGTATTACAATTCAGTGTGATGCAAAAACCCACTACTTCTTGAAGTTTATTAAAAAAATGCATAGGAAATGCCATAATGACACAATTCACCTTTTCTTTGAAACTTCCCTCAGGCAGAATAATGGGTTGAGAAGAGAGAGCAATGAATGGTTGGTTTTATGGATTAATTTGCATCCCCCAAAAGATATGTTCAAGTCCTAACCATTGGTCTCAGAAATATGACCCTATTTGGAAGTAAGATCTTTGAAGATGTCGTTAGTTAAGATGAGGCTAAACTGAATTAGGGTGGGTCCTAATCCAACATGACCAGTATCCTTAGAAGAAGAGGAAATTTGGACACAGGCAGACAGACAGAGGAGAGAATACCATGACTTGCTGGCAAGCTACTGCCAAAAGCCAGGAAAGAAGCATGAAACAAATTCTTCCCTATAGATTTCAAAGAAAGCATGACCCTGCCGACACCTTGATTTCCGACTTCTAGCCATCAGAGCTATGGTTGATTTAATCCACCCAGTTTGTGGTACTTTGCTAGGCAACCCTAGAAAGCTGAGAAAGTTAGGTTCTGAAGGCAGACAGCCAGGATTCAAGGCCTGCCTCCACATCTGGCTTAGCTGTGTGATGTTGGCAAGTCACTTTAACTCTCTATGCCTCAATTTTTGCATCCGTAGGCCAGGGGTAACACTAGAACCTTCCTCAGCATGTTGTTGTAAGGGTTAAATGAGGTGATATGCACAAAGTTCTCAGTGCATACCTGGCACTGGATCCTGGCTCATTGTGGTCTAGTGTGTTATCAAGCCACCTTCATGTTTTTAATTTCTGCTGCTTCTCTCCTCTATCTGGAATGCCACTTTTAACTCTTAATGTCAATGACAATCCTTCCCTATACTTCAAGGTCTTGCTCATGTCCCAATTTATCAACCTCACTGTATGCTAGACACTCTTGTAACACCTATTCCTAAAATATTATTTACTCTTCATGTTGTACTAAAAGTTGTCATCTATCTTTGAACTGCTGTATGTCTTTTGGTTCCATTTAAATTGTAATTGTTTGAGATTAGGAAAGGTAACCAAGTGCATTCTATAAAGTATTCCATAAATTGAAAAGGCATTCCATAAAGATTTGTTAATGATTAATTAACAAGAAAATACCTCTCCATATATTTATCGGACTGTAGAGGCAGCCACTCTCTCACATATCAATGTACAATTTGGGGGATTACTCACAGAGTAAGGGGTGAATAGATTCGATTGCCTGTCTATAAGAATTTCAAAACTTACCCTTTGTGCCCATCTTCCAACCTGTCCTTCTGATCATATAATTTTACTTTTATTCTGCTTGAGGAACTCTGAGCAGCTTAACCTAGGAGATAAGTAGTCAAACTAGTCATTCATTATAAATTCCTCTTTCTAAGGAAGTATATATTTTCTGCCCTCCTTTTTTCAGAAAGACTTAGAAAACTAAGCAGATCTGGAAAATGAAGTACTTCAGATTAAATTACTTCTATCCTTTTATCTTACCTGAATTAAGAAGCAGTTACCAATGGTAAACTTTTTGAGGGGGTAAATATTTGGCTTAATATTTATGCCATGTGCAAATAACTGCCATGGATTGCCAGAATTTCCACATTTGCCTGAAACAGCTTAGTATAGCAGGCAAATCTGGGTAGGCTTTTCCCAAGTTTAATTCAAGAATTAAAGTACTAAAAATTTTATGCATAAAATTACATTTGAAAAATGTAAACTAGATAATGAGAAAATTGTTTATAAAGTAAAATTTCTCATTGCATTCCATCTTATAATTCTTATTTTAAACCTGTCACCCAAACAGGAATGTAGTATACAGAATAAAATGCCAATGTGGCTGCAAGGACTGGACATCCATTAGAAGACTTTTAGGCTAAAATTACCCACTTAGAAAGTCCTGCTGTAAATAAGGCATACAACCCATGGTTCCCTGTCTCTTTTTGTTTGGTTGGTTCTATGTGTTCTTAGTTTATAAAAATCTCACTTCTAAGAAAGCTGTCATTGTTTGTAGCAAGGCCCACAAACTTCTATCAGTGCTTCCTTGTCCCCACTGAGATGTCTGATTGGAATGAAACCCCTGACATCCTGATGCCCATATATTGTTCACATTGAACTTCAAAATGTGTATAGTACTGATCAGGATATATATCACTAAGAACACTGGTAGCTTCTATATGACATTTTCATCTTCCCAACTCCTTTGATTTTTTTCCCCAGTCCTGTGGCATGGTCATAATTATGGTGTATGTGTTAGGTGAACATTTCTAGCTTACATATATATTTTGTTATTCCAACATCAGAACATTACAAAAGTCATTAGCGAAAAATCATATCTACAAAGTGCTCTTTGCATTTAGGCAAATTCAAAAAGGCTTTAGTGATACTATATTTTTCCTAGAGTTAGGAAGGATCTTTATAAGATTCTTCTGTCTCAGAATCTCACACCAAACTAATATCTCCTCCCTCCCCAAGAGATAGTGGGCTTTTTAAGCACAAGGATGTTGTTTCATTTTTCTTTGACTCTGCCCTAGTAGAATTACTGACTCTGAGTTGGTGTGCAATAAATATTATTATTACCAGGGCCTGATAAGAGGTATATGTGTGGGGAGAGTAAGGGGGAGGTTTAACTGATTTTCTAACAAACAATTGAACATACCATCTTTTGTTTCTCAATTTGATTCCTAAAATGAAAAGAAGCCCCATAATCACAATATTTAATAAGACTGGGGGAAAAACCCAGATACATAGAATCTGATTGGAGCAAAAATGTATGGAAAGGTATATTGCTTTCTTTGAAGAATTTCCTTGATGGAAAAGAAAATAAAATAATCTTTGTCATAAGATCCAAAACAGTGGATTCTTCTTTCTTCTCTCTATCCCTCTGCAATGATTAACTTCAGAAGCAAGTGGCAGAAAACTCAAAACTATCCTGGCTTCAACAAGATAGACATTTGTTACATTGTCATATGAATGTCCAAGACTGTTACAGAGGTTCGGCTCTTCATTTTCTCAGGGAGCTGCTCTTTCCAGCTTTCTGCCATGTTTTCTTTAGGAAGTGGCCTTTGTTCCTGTGGTCCAAATTGTTGGCACCCATGTTTCTACCTTCCTTGCCAAGCTTCTCAACTGTCCCTTCCCTTCAATTATTGAATATTGACTACTGTGATGCTATACACTTGAGAGGCCAAGAAAAGTAGAATAAGACTGTATTAGTCAGCCGAAGCGGTGCTGATGCAAAGTACCAGAAATCTGTTGGCTTTTATAAAGGGCATTTATTTGGGGTAGAAGCTTACAGTTACCAGGCCGTAAAGAGTCCAACTCAAGGTTACTTCCTCACCAAACTCTGTTGCCACATGTTGAAGCAAGATGGCAGGTAACCTCTGCCTGGTCTCTCCTTCCTTCTTCCTCTTAAGGCTCCATTCTCTTCAGCTGCAAACTGTCAGGTGAATGGCTTTTCTCTCCCCAGGGCTCCAGGATCAAAACTGATGAAGGTCTCTCTCTTCTGCTATCTTCTTCTGTCTTCCTGTGTTGTCTTCTGTGTGTGTCCATTTATATTAGCCCACAAGGGATTGGGGACAGAACACTGAATCACACCCTACTGATGTGATCAGATCAAGCCCTAATTTTAACATAGTTTAATCAAAGATGCCTCAGCTGAATCTAATAGAATCAAAGTATATCACACCCAGAGGAACAGACCAGTTCACAAACATAATCTATATCTCTTTTTGGAATTCATAAATTGTATCAAACTGCTACAAGACCTATAAGTTTATAAGGAAGCCATTAGAAAATAATTAGCCTTATTAAAATTCTACTTAGGATTCTAGGAGCCATAGGTAAAAAGTCCATTTAAGGGTGGCTGTAGAGGAGACCGTCAAGGAAGGTGACATTTGTACTAGAACTTGAATGCGGAGAAGGATTTTATGGGCTGGCAGGTTATATAAGGGAAGACAAAGATCATAGCATGTAAAAATAGTTAGAGAATCTGAGAGAGAATTATAATTTGGGGTCACCACAACGCCTTTGGCATAATTAGAAAGTAGGGTATGTATATGGTTGTGGCAGAAATAAGCAGGCGCCAGATCTTGAAGTATCTTCCTTGTACAATAATCTGAGGAGTTTTGAACTTTATTTTCTAGAGCAGAAGGCAAAAGGCAAAAGACTTTTTCTGTAAAGGTCAGTGTGGTAAATGTACAGCCTCTGTCTCTGCTAACTACTCAATTCTGCCCTCCTTCTGTGAAAGCAGCCATAGGTAATATGTAGACAATATGTGAGTGAATGGGCTTGGCTGTATTTGGCCACAGAGAATCTTTATCTCCTCTGTAAATAAACATTACTGGCAAACTGATACCCCTATTCATTTATATATTATCTATGGCTGCTTTTGCAATATAACAGCAAAGATAAGTAGTTGTGACAGACATATGGACTGCACAAACTAAAATACTTACTAGATAGCCTCTTACAGAAGTTTCCTAACCTTTGCTCTAGAGTTTGGGTGTTTTAAGATGTGGCATGAACAACTGGAGTTTTAGAAAGATTATTCTGGGAACTGAGAATGGAAAATGTCTTTGATCAAGTGAAACTGGAAACAAGAAAACTGTCAGAGAGCTCTGTGCCATAGATAATATGGATTGAGGACATCGATTATGTGAAATTATGTTCAGAGATAAAGGATTTGTTTTCTATGGGAAGGGTGAAAATGGACATTTTTTAGAAAACAGAATTGAGATGGATACATATTAACTTCAATTTCCATGTATAAAAATTACCCAAATAATCTGTGTAGCAAGAAATAGCATTCTATCCAAATTGATAAAAATAATCTGTTTATTGATTGAGTCAATTTAAATTACTTTCCAATTGCAATTTTAGTTTAATCTATATCCTTAAATCAAAAAGAAATTACATTTCTACTGTTATATATATATCTACTTAGAGAGTAAATAATACCATAGGGAAATATACAAGGTACACGAGTTTTCCACAGATGTTGACTACAAAATTCCATGTGGTTGCATGTCCTGGAATGCAAATATTAATATTTATTCTTTAAAATGTATATAGTTTGATTTTGAAATTAAAAGTTTCGTCTTGGCCATTCTTTCCAGTAGCAGATTATTACAGTTTGCCACTTTTCTACACTCAAAGAATCAGCTTCATCTTGCTCCCTCCATCTGCCAGCACCAGCAGGGCAGTGCTCCCTCCCCAGAGGCCTGGGTTTCACCTCTAGCAACTCTCTTGCCAATCTTCTCTGTTTGGTAATTACAGCCTCTTCACTGTGCTACACAAACTTGTGGATCAGAGCTGCTTCTTGCAGTTGATGCTTTAGCTTTACCTTTTTGCCTTTCAGTCCAGTATCTAATTAATAATTCCTTATATTTAATTATTTCTGACACAAAGACTGATAGACCCTGACTGAGACCCCCATCCTCTTCTGCTTCCTCCATTTACATCAACAGGGGTTGGAGGACTGTTTGACTGGTAAGTCTTTTCTCCTGTTATGCTATGTGAGGTTGTGGGGCATGGGGAAGAAGGGAAAGGCCAGGATCCTTTTTAAGGGGCTAAGTTATGTAGACTTTTAGAGTCAGTAATGGAATTATATCTTAGAGGATGTGCTAATGGGTAAAGAAAAGTTTGTCCAAGAATGTCATCAAATCAAAAGCTTGAATCAAATATTGTTAAGTGCTGGAATTGCTCTGAGGAAGCCCAGTTCTTCCATGTTTCAGGAGTTCTGACCCTTTGGATATTGATGATGAATGTAATCAGAATGTTAGGAAACATTCAGGTGTGGTGATGCTTACTGTGCCCCAGTTACTGGTATTGACAGTAGAGAATGACAGAGCCATCATGTCCACAGCAGTTAGACAGTAGCAGGAGTTAGGGAAAAGTACAGGTTGATATAAGAATGCCCATTAAAGATCAAAGTTGAAGAAAACCTGATGAGATTCTCATAAGGTGCTAGATATCTTGTGAAGATTTGGGATTACACTGCCCTGTGTAGTTACTTATTTGCAGTTAAGATTGTATATCCTGACTTCTGGGAAGTTGGCAGACTAGAAAGACATGGGACTTTATTTTCTCCCAGAAAAATACCTACATGACAGGGAGAAATGGCCTGGAAAAAAATCTTCTAGGGTTTAGGATACCAGGGGAAGGCTGGACACCACCCAGAAGAGAGAGGGACAAAGGAAAAGAATCGCGATGGCATAACCATTAGTTAAAAGTGGCAGCTGCTACTGCTAGCACTCTGCTCCACACTACAGACACTTTTGAATCCTCAGGCCTCTGGCCTGTGGCTACAGACAAAGGGGAAAGGGTAGAGAGAGGGACACAGCCTAAGGCTGACTCAGCTTTTGACCCACAAATCTGGTCTGCTGTGTCCCATGAGCTCTTCCAGGCCAGGTGGGGCTGTGCCATTGTTTGCCCTGGGAGCTTGCACGAGACTAAAGATATCCGAACCTCTCAATCTCCCTCTCTACTAACCAGGACTGATTGTTGAGGACGCAGAGGGGGCCGGAATTATTTCCTTCCCAGGAAAAGGGAGGAGGCTGCCAGCGAAGGTTGAAGAACTGTCTCTGAGAAAGTTTGAATTACAAGGCTCTCAGCCTCCAAGCAGGAACTGGATCATATTGATACAGTCTGTGTTGCAGCAAACACACCCAGACCAGACATTGAACTGAGAGGGCTGCCAAAGCACGCCATCAGCTGGCACACCAAGGAAGTGCACGTGAGGAAATTAGAAGTAAATAAGAGAGGCTTTTTTTCTGGCCTTTATAGCCCTAGGAAGTGGGTCTGCAACCCATTACTGGATCCAGAACCCAGTTTTGAGCAACTAACAGGGACAGTCCTAAAGACCCAGGTTGAACCAAGAATCAAAGAACAGCAGTAATACACAGCCTCCCACCACTAAATCCCTACGAAAGAGAGAGAAATTGAGCATCTGAGTAAGCTCACCATCCTGATCAGATGCCTAGACATCAGCAAAAAATTACTAGCCATACTAAGGAAATGGAAGACATGACCCCAGAAAAGAAATATATCAAAGCGCCAGAAGAAATGCAGGATTTGAGACAACTAATTCATGAGATGCACACAAATTTCCAAAATCAAATTAATGAGTTGAAAGACAGTATGACTATATTAGTCAGCCAAAGGGGTGCTAATGTGAAATACCAAAAATGGGTTGGTCTTTTTAAAGGGTATTTATTTGGGGTAGAAGTCCACAGATACCAAGCCATAAAACGTTAAGTTTCTTCTCTCACCACAGTCCATTGCCACGTGTTAGAGCAAGACAGCTGCCAGCGTTTGCCAGGGTTCAGGTTTCTGGGGTTCCTCTCTTCCCGGGGCTGCATTTCTCTCCGGGCTTAGCTCCTGTTTCTTCCACAAGGTCAGCTGTAGACGATCAGGTGAATGGCTTGCTTATCTTCTCCTGGGGCCTTCTTTCCAACATCAAACTGCTTCTCAAAAGACTGCTTCAACTCTGTTCTTTGCCTTGCCTTTTATATTTGATTCCCCACCCACCAAGGGGTGGGGCTCAATGCCCTACAGACTTGGCCCAGTCAACACCCTAATCATAACTTAATCATGCCCAGATTAACAGATCAGTTTACAAGCATGATCCAATTATATTTTTGGAATTCATAATCACATCAAACTGCCCAACTGTAACAATGACTAAAGAGATAAATAACATCACTAAGACATAGAGTGAGCACAAAAAAGAATTTGAAACCCTGAATAGAAAAGTAACAGAGCTCATGGGTATGAAAGACATAATAGGTGAGGTAAGAAACACATTAGAGGCATATACAACAGACTTGAAATGATAGAAGAAAGAATAACTGATACTGAAGACAGAACAGCTGAAATTGAAGAGAGAAAAAAGAATGAAAAAAAATTGAGTAGGGGCTCAGGGAGTTGAATGACAGCATGAAATACAACATCATACGTGTCATGGAAATTCCAGAAGGAGAAGAGAAAGGAAAAGGGGCAGAAAGAGTATTTGAGGAAATAATAGGTGAAAATTTCCCAATTCTCATGAAAGAAATGTCCAAGAAGTGCAGCGTACCCCAATCAGAATAAATCCAAATAGACCTTCTCAAAAACACATGCTACTCAGAATGTTAAACATCAAAGATAAAGAGAAAATTCTGAGAGCAGCAAGGGAG
>JAQZBX010096212.1:0-11827 GCA_029593785.1 Cabassous unicinctus
ACTAGTACTCTGTGTACCTGCCGAGATGGCCCAGGGCGTCTTCACTAGTACTCTGTGCACGTGCCGAGATGGCCCAGGGCGTCTTCACTAGTACTCTGTGCACGTGCCGAGATGGCGCTGTCTGTCTTTGCTAGTCCCCTCAGACTCTCAGGTAACCCGTTTTCGGGTTATCTCGCTGCTGGGATTTTTGAATGAAGTTTCTGACGTAGCATCAGCAAATCGCGCTGGCGTTTCTTGTCTATGCTGACATCTTTGAGGAGCTCTTGGTCCATTTTACTACGCGTAGAGCACAGGAAATGCTGACATGTCCTGTTGTCTTACAGTGCAATGGAAAATAAATGTGTGCTCTTTGGGTGCTTGCCTGCCCCTCCCCCCTTAAAAAACGTTTTAAAAAGTATTTGAAAGTACGTAACAGCTTGTATGGGAGAAATGATGGCAAAAATAGTCTTTTAGCCAAACAGGAGAATGCAGACTTTCACGTGTGTGCGCGGAGGGAGTGTGTGGCCGCGTGGACGTTTGTTTGGTGTCGAGACGGTGCTGCAGAAAGGGAAAGTGACACAAAGGTTCACCCCTCCCCCCTCTCCTCCGCTCAGAGACGCCACCTTCGCGCACTGGGGGGTCTTGCCGGTGGAGGCGGTGAGCGTCAGGTCCAGGCATCGGGGAGGAGGTAAAGCCTGACTCCGGTTGCACCGGGGCCCCCCTTCCCAGGCAGCAGCCCAGCGCCCCAGCCAGGCGCCGTCTCTTCAGAGAGCCACCAGACCCGGGGGCTTGCGGGGGGCTCTCCCAGGCGAAGCTCTGAAGGCCCACGCCAGCAGGCGTGTCCAGCGACGCTCAGAGGATCGCGCAGGTCTCGGCGTTGCCCGGCGGTGGCTCCAGGGCCTGCCAGGTCCACTTTGCGAGCCATTGTTCTCCACTTGCCACGCCTGCCTTTAGCAGTCTCAGATAAGGCCACGTATGTGGCGGCCTTTGGAATCCATAAAGGCCTAGATAAATGTCAGGTGAGCAAGTCATTTTGTAAGGCCTTAAAATTTGGTTTGAGATCCTCAGTTGTTTTCAGAAACCAGGAATTCAGAAATGTAGGAAAAATGTGCTTGAAAGCTAGGCAATGGGTGGGCTGAAACATAGCAGCCAATCTCAAGCTCCCAAAATGCTGTTGTAGTTTTCCCTGTGTTCTGGGTTCAGTCATACGAAAATCCCTGCACAAAGCCCAGGGAGATGGACATTGGGGGTCTCACTACAACACAAGGTTCTAGTGCACTCTCTGCCAAAATGGTCATCTAGAAAGAAGAAACTGATGATGTGGAGGTGCAGATAGCAGCCTGCTAAAGGACACCACTCTTTGCTGGCTGACCTTACAGGTGATGTGTGCTGTTCCGTTGCTGTATTTTTAAAAATTCTAATTTCCTATTTCATTCAACTCCAGATATGTACATAGAGGTGGGGGCACGTGTATGTAATCATATCCTGTGTACACATCCCAGATTAAAGCAAGGATTCAAGCTCTTGGAAAAAAACAATAGTTTCCACCTTAGGAGCATTTTAGTGAAAAATCAAATATAAGGGAAAAAACCCTTCTTAATAAGTTAAGTTGTGGTGTAACAGCTCACCACATCCTGCTGCAGGCACATCTGATGTTGAGCAAAGGAAAGCTTCCTCTTTCAGGTCCCCCAAGGCGTGTCACATGCTACCTGCAGTCCAAAATACTTCTGTAGAGAAAAAAAGCCCTTGTATCGGTGGAAAAGCTGAATAAGAGGACGGAAAGTATCAGTAGAGAGAAGACACTGTGGGAAAGCGTGGGTGTCAGCGGCGCGGCCCTATCAGAGAGAGAGCACCGCCCCCAAAATAACCACCGCGCACCGGGCAAGTGGAGGACGTGGCCTTGGAGTCATGACCTAATGGGGGCACAGGGTGTGGCCGCAGTGCCTGGCCGGCCCCGGAGAGCCCCCCGCCCACCACAGCCCCTTGGCCGCAGGGTCTGTCTTAATTCCCTCCTGAGACAGGAGCCACTGTGGCTTTTCCCAGGGTTTCACGACTCAGGTTTTACGCAGGAGCAGCCAGGCTTGCGTCGTGTCATCGGTGGCGTGAGGCATGGGACTGTGTCTTCCTGTCGCGCCACCGTCCGTTCTGTCCACTGCTGCCCGCCCCACCTGGCCTCCGTTCTCCCACCCCTGCGGGGTCGCCAGGCGTGTGTGCGGCTCACGTTTTGCGCCCCCTCGTGCCTGAAGCCTGTGGCTCCAGCTGGACGTCTCCAGGGGCACGACTGGCTCTCAGGCTGGGCGCCCCTGGGAAGGGGAGGGTTTCGCTGTTGACCAGAAGCCCCCAGCCGGGACCTTGGGCTCACGCGCTTTGACAGCGAGCGCCCCCCGCGTCCACCCTCGAGGCTCAGGTGTGCAGGTGGGCCCGAGGGGAAGACCGCTGCCGGGCTCTTCCCCTTTCGTCTCTCAGGCGGAGGCTCTTTTTTCCGTTCGTGTGTGTGGCCGGGCAGCTCAAGGCCGCCCCCTCACCTCCGCCTCCCTGCCTCGCCAGGCAGCCAGTTGTCATCCCACTAGAACCCCTTCAGCTTCAGGCGGAGATGGCTTTAAACTGTCTCCCCTCCTGAGGCCTTCTGGCCTCCTCGGGGAAGGGGCTTTGGCCTAGGGCCTGGACGAACCCCAGAACTGTTGTGGGACCCGAAGACGGGGCAGCATATGCCTGCTGAGCACGGGCCACAGGGTTGGTTTTGGGCAAAATGAGATGAAGGCCTTGGAAGCAATTTGTAAACTGTAAAGTGCTCCACAAATAAACACTAAAGTCTATCCATTGTCGTTTGTTGTGATTGTAACTCACTTCTTTCACCGTTGCCCAAGGAATAGCCCTTCTGCAAACAAGCTATACCCTCTGTAGTTGGCACAGAGAAATCCTATCTGTGGGTGAGCCTTTTCCTTACTGAGAAAATACCCTAAAGGAGCTCAAGGTTTGTGATTGTTCTTTGATGTGGCAGTAACGTGCCACCTAGAAATCGGAGGTGAGCCTCCGAGAAGGGGCGACGCGAGTGAGGAGGGATGAGAAGAACCGAGCTGCCGGGTCCTGCTCTGGTGCCCGTGTGTCCCTGCTTCTGCCGCGGGAATTCAGCCAAGTGCAGCCACCGAGGCCGAGAAGCCCCCGTGCAGGGGTGCGTCACGCGCCCCGAGAGGAGAGCTGCCCTCCTCCTGCCGTGGCGGAGCTGCTCGTCGCCGAGGCGCTGCGCTGTCCCCGCCAGCTCCGGCCCGCGGCCGCCCCAAGCGGGAGCCTGAGCGCTGGGCCTGCTTCGTGTTCCGCGCGTGGAGCTGCAGAGGTGCCCGCTGAGGCCGGGGTTCCTGCTGGTGTTCTCTGCCTTGAAGGCACAGTCACCTGTGGCAGTGTGTGACTTGATTTACCATTGATCTAGAGGGTTCCGTCGTGCTGGCTCCAGACAGCGATCACGTTGGCCCCACCCCATGTCCTGTGCCCACTATTCAGTGCCGTCCGCAGCAGAGCAGAGCCCGGCCTGGGTCAGCCACGTGCGCTTCCCCAGAGGCGCTCGGCGACGGCGCGGTGCCGGTGGCGGGGGCCGGGGCGCCTCCGGGAAGGGCTGGTGCTGGTTCTTATCTGCAGCCAGGGCTCCCGCCACAGATATGCCAGTGAGCTCTGCTGCCAGTCCCTATGACACCACTCCTGACCCCACCACGCTCCTGTTGTTCTGACAAGTGGTCAGAGGGGCTGGAAGGGAGTTGAGGGAGGGGAGGGTGGGCGGGCGGGCTGCTCCAGGAAGTCCGCCTTAGACGCGCCGGGGCCGCTGAGAGCCGCTCGGCCTTTATCTGGGCGGCCGGGCACCCCAGCCCAGGGCAGAGGGAAAGCGCGAGGTTCCGTGACGCCAGCGGCTGCTCCCCACCCCCAAATTCTGTGCGGAAAGCGAGAAGTGGCGACAGCCGCTCTGATGGCATTTCCCTATCTGGGCGCACATCAGGGGCCGGGTCGCTGCCGGGAGGTGGGGTGGGACGAGAGGGATGTTGTGCGGCCGCTGGCGATGGCCTCTGCCAGGTTCAGTCATTTCCTGTCCATCTGCCAAAAATCACAAGCTGATATCGGCATCCCCGGAGTGTGGGAAACGACAGGCCTTGATGGTCCAGAGGGAAGCACCGAGCCCAGGCGAGGGAGGGGCTCGGCGGCCGTGCTGCCTCGTCCGCCCTCTGACACCGCGCGCAGGCCACCCCTCTCTGTGCCCCCCGTCTGCAGGTTCTCTAACCAGTGGCCGAGGTCGAGCACCGAGTGCCGTGTCCTCGGACATAACGTCCAGGCGCCACGGTCGGCTGGTTGGCTCGTGAGCGCATGAGTGTGTCCCCAGGTGCCCGCCCGGCCCGGCTCCATGGCGTGTCCTGAACGCCATCATGGCGCCTTTCCTGGGACTCAGAAAGGCCAGCTCAGCTCCGTGTGATGGCCTCAGGCGCAGGTGCCTGTGGAGCATGGCGGCCTCCAGGACGTGTCCGTCCACGACTCGTCTCACAAGCAGAACAGAATGTGCTAAAAGCATGGCTGCCGGGATTTCTCGGTTATTTACAGATATGTTCGCTGCACAATGGCTTTCCCCTGGTGATTCTTCTATTTTTGTTTTCTTGCAGTAAATGAAATAATACGGAATGACCTCTGCAGCACGAACCCCCATTCTTAGTTTGCACCATTGGAATCAACCGGAAGCCGCGGGGCAGCTCTTCAGGCTCCGAGTCAGTCTCGGCACACGCCGGCCCGTGGCTGAGCAAACTGACCACAAGAGCTGGTGCCACTCAGGACTTCCAGCTCACTGACCGCTGGGAGCTGAGTGGACCAAAGAGCACCTTTAGGACGCGGGGCACACCCACCTGTCTCTGGAGGAAAAGTCATCTCAAAAAAAAAGGGAAGGGAGCGGGCTGGGGTGAGCCCAGGAGACCGGCTGTGGGGCGCCTTGCCTGGGAGGGCCATCCTGGCCATGGGACCCCAAGCCCCTGCCCTGGGTTCAGTACTGGAAGTGCCTTATTGACCAGTCAGGGCATCTGGGCAGCAGGGAGCCGACCGTGAGGGTATTGGTAGGAGCAGAAGCTGCGAAGCATTTCGTGGCACTGTTTTCTCCTCTGTACAAATCACAGGCTTCCTGACTGGCTAGCCAGGGCTCGTGAGAAAAGCCAGGAGGAGTTTCCTACTTTTCCCACCTCTTCCCGGGCTGGAAAAGACAATTTTGTTGCCTTTTTCAGTGCATTTTAGAAACCTTCCAATTTGTCATCTCCCCTCTGTCATAATAGACTTCCCTCCCAGTATTACTGAGAAAGTACAAGCGCTTGTTAATAGCAGCATGCTAGGGTTTTTGTCTGTAGTCTGGCTTCAACATAGCACAAATAAATGGAATAGCACATGGTAGGTTATTGGACAACAAAGGAGCTCTGTCTGTTACAGGATGGACCTTGCATTTGCATGTATATACATACATAGGCATATATTTATATATAAATAATAAACGACAGAGATGGCAATTTTCAGTCTTTGCCCAGTAAGGGCTTCAAAGTTAGCAATAGCCAATTACCATTTTGGAAAATGCATCTAAGATTCCAAACCTGACTTTTCAGCGACTTCCACTGGGGGCCGTCACACCTCCGGGGCCGTCACACCTCCGGCAGGTATGCGTTTTCCAGCCTCATGCAGTTCAACGAGCACTTTAGAAAGACAGGAAAGACACGTGTTACCAAACGGCAAAAATTGAGAGTAATTGTAAATAACATTACAAAAGGAGTGTAATATATTTGTTCAATTATAAGATTATTATTTCACAGAAGCCTTATCACTCTCTGCTTCATCTAAGGAAAATATTACCAAAAACAATGTTTTTAATAGGCAGTGATGTATAATATGTTTTCAAATTAGTTAACGTGAACAGGTAGGTTAGCAGCCTTTACTATTGCATTTTGTACAATTAACAGCTTACTACACATTATTACTAGCAATGACCTATTGTTTCTTATAACCAAAAAGCATGGTTTAATTAAAACATAATTGTGCCTTAGGAGGTGATGCCCCCTTATGGAAAACGTCTGAATTGCACCGTCGGGTGGAGAAGTCAGTAAACATATGCTTGAGAACGAGCTTTCTCCCAGAAAGAATTATTTTTAAGGTGTTCTTCTGTGCGATTGTCTTACTTTGTAAACAAAGATTACAAAACAGAGAAACAAAATCTGAAAGCCATATTAGTGACATTTGCACGTGCTGCGGAGAGCTGAAGAGGTATGGCTACACGTAGGTGTTAGGTGGCTCCTCGCGGGCTGGTGGACATAGTTAATGACCCTGCATTAGCGCCATAGGAATTGCATGAAACATTTCTTTGTAGATTGTCGTATGAAGAGGAAGCGTTTGAGACCTGCATCAGCTATCTTTGTAGTTAGAAAATAGATCCAATAAAGCAGTATTTTTTGCTGGACTGTCTTAGTCTGAGAGTGATTCTTTCCACGTATGGAAAATCCGCTCTGCTCTTGGCGTGTGAGTGTGCAGGGAAGAGCCTTGTGTTGGTAAAGCCGTGCTTCCTGATTTGACAGAGAAGCCTGCTCGAGAAGCCAGCAGGTGTGTGCAGCTGCTCTCAGATGCTCCACGCGCGGCCCTTCCGAGGCGTTCGCCTGGGATGTTTGCGGAAGGAGCCTTTGTGTGGAGGATCTCCTGGACGAGCCTGTGGGCACGAGCTCGAGGCCTCGGCCAGCTCCTTCTCCCTGGTGCCCTGAGCTGCTCACCCCTCTTTCCCACCCAAATCTGCTTCAGGCTTGGGTGGGAAAATATTACCTAGCCACTCACAAGTAACCTGAGGGAACTAGACTCTCCAGGAACCGTCTTTATTAACGGTCTCTCAGAAATAACATTTTGCTTTGAGAACTTTATAAAATGGAAGAATTCCTGCTTCTTTTACTAAGACATTTGCAGTTTGCATCTGTCTGCTGGGTTTGTGTGCTTGGCAGTCCTGAAGTGAGCTAGAGAACGACGGAGAAGGCCGAGTGCGCGGGGGAAGTAAAGGGAACGCGCTCGTGAGGGCCTGGCGGCGGCCGGTGGGAGAGCACGGCTTCCGTCTCCCTGCGCCACCGTCCAGGCCTCGGTGCGGCAGCCTCGGGCCCGTCCGGCTTGCGTCCCGTGGGCCGCGTCTCGGTGCCACACAAGCATGTGGCAGACACTTAGTTTCAAAGTGAGGTTTATTTTAATCAGTTTTTCCCAATCCCAGCATTATATTTAATATTCCAGAAATAAAAATGTAAATTTGTAAGATGATGGATGATTTCTGCATAAGAAGTTGGGTTTCTGTGAATAATTCTACTCACTTGGTTTTAGTGCCGTTGAGGTCGGTTTTGAGTAATAAGGAAAATAGACTTGAGCTGATTTCCAGCAAGCAGACTGTGCCTGCCGGGAGAAAACTGTCAAAGTAAGTTGTGTGTTTTGCCCTCGTGTATCCAGAGCAGAACTGAGACTGCATTTTTCTGGGAAATGAAGAAAGATGTCGGTTTAGCCTAAGCTGCTGGAACCTTGGGGCTTTTCCCGCGTTACGGCCAAAGCTCTGCAGCAGCCGCCACCGGCACGTCGTCCTGGGGCTGAGAGAAAGCTGGGACGGCGCGGCCGCGGCTGCTGGCGCCTCTTCCTTCTCTCTTCCTTTTGGCCCCATACTCTGAGTCCTTCCTGAGTCTGAGACCGTGTGGTGAGAAAAAAATATATCAAATTTCTCCTCGTAACCCCGTCCAGCCTAAGCAGAACCCGTCTGAGGACCCACTTTCTGTCTCCGGGGCCGTCTGAGAGTTTGAGCAGCTCCGGGTGCCCGGTGATGGACACCCCACAGGAAAGCGCTCCATCCACCGCCACATCCGCACGCTGGCCGTGCTTCCCGTGAGGGACCGTGTGCGTGTCACTGCGACTTCCGCTCACTCCACAGCGCCCACGGAGGGACACCGAGGACCGGGGACGCCGCCTCTTCCCCACGTCCCATGTTGGAATAATAAACCGCCTTTGAGCTGGCGGGTGTGGAGGGGAGATACTGCAGGAGACACAGGAGTTGAAGCTGGGGTACGAGGACCTCTGCTGAAGGGGATTCTTTTAAATTGAGGTAAAATTTGCACAACTCAAAATTAACCCTTTCAAGGCAAGCGAATGCTATTCAGCGCATCACTGCTGTGCAGCCGCCACATGTGCCTGGTTCCCAAACGTTTTCATCACCCCAAAGGAGACCCCAACGTTGGCAGTTACGCTTCACCCCGCTCCCCCAGCCCCTGGCAACAACCTGTCCGCTCTCCCTCCTGTGGACTCACCTGTTCAGGCGTTTGCTAAACGTGGAGCCACATAGTCCGTGTCCTTCGGGTGGGCTTCCCTCGCTAGCGCAGCGTCTTCCCAGCCCATCCACACGGACGCAGGGACCAGCGCTTCATGCGCCGGCTGAGCACTGACCACAGTTTGTCTCTCCACTCATCTGCTGGACACGGGGCTGCTTCCACCTTTTTGACTGTGACTGATGCTGTGGTGAGCATCGGTGCACGGCATCGGGTTGAGTCCCTGCTTTCCAAGCTCTTGGGTGTGTGCTAGGGATATTGCTGGGTCAGGCAGTAATTCTGTGCTTAACTTTCTGAGGAACTGCCAAACTGTTTACCCAGGCCCAGTTTTTAAATTACCCATCCCTAAGACAGACGCTGGGTCACTAACCTAATTTGGAATCACATATGTGAAACAAATCTTATTCATAATTCCTTAAACAAAGAAATTAAGTTAGGTATCAGATGACTAAATTTTCATTCATACCAGAGCAGAAGGCAGCTCCCTTGTGCCTGCTGCTAAGTATTCCTGGTAGAATCAACCTGTCTTGGGTTTCTGCCAGGAAAATGGAGCCTCAAATTCATAAACATTTGAGTCGAGCAGATGGTGCCGACAGCACTGCAGAATACACAGTTTGTTTTCTTCGCACAGGAGTATGAGGGTCTCGATAAGACCACCACGGGCCGTGGGAAATAAGGCACACGAGCCAGATTGGCCCTGAGCAGTCGAGGCCTGCGGACACGTCACAGGATGATTTTCCGACTGGCAGCAGAGCTCAGGAGCCTGACCTTTCCTACAAATAAAGCTGCAAAGCACTCGTAGTTTTCTAAATTGCGTGATCAGAACACAGTTGCCATTTTCCACTTGCTTGTTCTCTCTGTGACCAAGTAGGTTTCTCAAACGTGCTGGCATCCTTCCCTTTCAAAAGGACCAGGGCTCCTTTTTCCGCGTGCTGTTAGGGAGCCAATGAGCTGTAGAGTTCCGTGGTAATGAGTTTAATTATCAGCACATTGGCCTCCAGCAGCCATTGCTCTTTTTCCCAAAAAGCAGGAGGAAAACGACTAATGAGAATCTATTTTGGGGTAGTTTGAATCCCATCTAGAAGCAGTGAGCCTGACTGGAGCAAGCCAACTGCTGTCAGCTCATTGGAGGGGCATCTCCCTGGCACGGACACGCTCTGGCCGACGCGGAGGCCACAGGGAGGCGTGGGCATGCTAGCACCCTGCCCGCTCTCGCCCACTCCCACCGCCTCCGCAGGTCTTCCCCGCTGGGCATCGCCCCGGCCCTGGTACGACCCTGCGGGAGACACACGCCCGCAGGGCCTCCACGCCCCGTGCCGCTGTCCTCCAGGGCCTCTCGAGCCCACCCCAGGCTCCCAGCTGCCCGTCACAGGGGTGGTGGGGCGGGGGTCCCCACGGGGGAGGTGCGAGAGCCTGGAGCCCCCACACCCACCCGAGAGGTCCCCTCGGGGGGCAGGAGGCATCACCCCCGTCATGGGAGGGACAGACTCAGCTGCCGGCAGCCACGTGTGCCAAGGCGTGGCTGGACCTCCGGTGTTCTCCTGACCGCGGCTTTCCTGGGAGGCCGCGGTGCTTCTGGACGTCGGTCGGGGGAAGAGGTGGCGGGATGACCTAAGAAGACATTAGCGGGAGCTGCCCGAGCAGCCACACCCCCGGCTCCTGGCTGCTGCTTCCCCTCTGGTCTGGGTGTGGCCGGCAGCGCCTGTGGCCGGCAGTGCCGGTGGCCTTGCCCAGGGGGTGCCCAGTGCTGGCTCTTGCGCGGCACCCTGCTTGGATGGGGGGGGCGTCGGTGCCCCCCTGCTGCTAATTAAAGCTGTTCCATGCAGAATACCAGGCAGAGATTCTCCGCCTGTGGGCCCCTCGGGGACACCTTCGCCTCTCCAAGCCACAGAGGTTGGGGTGCTCGTTTGTTACACGGCCGAGAGGCAGCCGTGCCGTGCACTGGGCCCCTCAGATGGGCCTGGCTCGCTTCAGAAAGGGAAGTGGCCGTCCACCTCCAGCCCTAATAACCGAGTCCCGCAGCGTGGCAGGTGTGGTGCTGGGGAAGGTGTCGAGCAGGCCGGCGGCTTGGGCGTGCCGGGAAGGGCGGGCTGTGGCTTTAAATTGAGCTTCCATTGCACGCCTCACGGGGAACGGTGGCATCTGAGCAAACGCTGAGGGCAGCTGGCCAAGGGGCCTTCCCCGTGACGGGCAGATGGGGGCGGAACAGCAGGGAGGCCACGTAGCCGTGGGGGAGCGAGTGGGCCGAGAACAGGACGTGCAGGCTGTTTCCCACAAGCAACCTGAGGCCCACAAGCGGTCATCCAGAAACCTGCTGTGTCCTCGTCAAGGGGTGGCTTCCGCTTTCCTGAGGAAGAAGCAATGCTCCGAGCTCGGAGGCTAGGTTTGGAACGGCAGCCCAGCTTCCGCCTGGCACCACCCTCAGAACGCGTGTCCTGGAAACAGCCACCATGTTGCATGGAAGCCCAGGCCACGGGGGCCACGGGGGGCCACGGGGAGCATTCCAGCAGAGCCAGCATCAGCCACCAGACAGGGTCCAGACCCCTGTCCCGAGCCGACCCAGATGACACCAAGAGAAGCAGAGACCAGCTGTCCCTGCCCAACTCCACCCATGTGACAAAATAAATGTGTTCTAAGCCATTCAGCTGTGTGGTGTTTGTTACACAGCAGTAGCTAACCAGAACAGAGAGGAAGTCGGAGAGGGAAGTGGGGTGAGGTAGACCTTCAGGCTGCACAAGGAGCTTGTTCTGCTCTGAGGAAGCGGGGAGCCATCAGAGGCTTTTGAGCTGGAGTCCCGTGACCTGGCCTGCTACAGTCACTGTGCTGGTGTGCGCAGAGGCATGAGGGGCAGGAGACCCTAGGAGACAGCACGAGGTGGGGTCACACAGCCAGTGAGGCTGCAGCGAAGGCGGCAAGTGGCGGAGGCTGACCGTCTTTCAAGGCAGAGCGAGGGGGTCCTGCTGGCTGGACTGGGAGTGGGGTGGGAAGCAGGTGAGCGGGGAGGACCCCAGGAGCTGCCCGGGCAGCCAGGCGCAGGGCGTGGCCGGCAGTGGGGCCTTGGCCCTCCTCCTCTTCCCGCCTCTTCCGGCTGCACGCAGCACTTCCAGGCCACGCCCTTTGGCCAGCGGCCAGCGGCTCTACTGCCCGGGGTCGCTTAGGGCAGCCGGCCCAGTCGCACCTTCCAAGAAAGCGCTTGTGGGTCCGCCAAGAGGGCGCAGGTGGCCAGGCGGCCTCTCAGGACCTGCTACGGCGTCGGCGCTGAGCCCGTGCTCCTCCCTGGCGCCCGACTGGTGGCTACCCTGGGGGCGACGAGCCCGGGCACATCTCACTCTTTGGTGGGCGCCTTCTTGATGCTGCCCCACAGCCTGGCTCCTCCTTCCCCTGTCAGTCCTCCTCAGGGGCACAGGCCCCGCCCTCGTGCACAGGTGTTACCCCAATACATCTCCTGGGCCTCCCTCCTGCACAGGTGTTACCCCAATACATGTCCTGGGCCTCCCTCGTGCACAGGTGTTACCCCA
>JAQZBX010096213.1:0-11826 GCA_029593785.1 Cabassous unicinctus
TATATATATATATATATATATAAAACAAATAACATTTATGTAAACAAATGCACATATATGCATATGTATTTATATATCATTTTACAAATAAAAAAAATAAAAAATAAAAAACAACTCAAAAAAAAATCCCAAAAAAAACATTAAACAAAAACTGATAGACCTGAATGGAGAAATAGGCAAATCCACTGTTATAGTTGAATACTTTAATACTCATCTCTCAATAATTGATAAAACAATAGAAAATCAGTAAGGACAGAGAGGATTTGAACAACACCATCAACTAACTTGACTTAATTTTCATTTTCTGAACATTACGCTCAACAAGAGCAGAATATACACTGTTTTCAACTACACACAGAATCTTTATCATTAGATCATATTCTGGGCCATAAAATAAACCTCGATAAATGTAAAAGGATTCAATTCATTCAAGGTATGTACTCTGACAACAAAGAAATTAAATTAGAATGATCTCTGGAAAATTCCCAAATGCTTGGATATTGAATAACATATATCTAAATAACCAATGTGTCAAAGTATAAATCAAAATGGAATTTCGAATTTATTTTGAACTGAATAAAAGTGAAGACACAACGTAACTGAATTGATAAGATGCCACTAAAACATCACCTATTGGAAATGTTATAACACTAAACCAAAAATATAAAACTTCAAGAAGAAAACATGGGAGAACTTTTGGCTGAGGCAAAGATCTCTTATATATGATACCAAAAGCATGATCTATAAAAGAACAAATTAATAAACTAGGCTTCATCAAAATTCAAAACTGCCATTTGAAATACAACACTAAAAGAATGAATAGAAAAGCCACATTCTGAAAGAAAAGATTTGCAAATAATATATTTGATAAAGGACTGTATCTAGAATACAAATGGGAAATAAGTGCATAGAAAGATGTTCAACATCATTAGTCATTAAAGAAATGCAAGGTAACACCACAATGACATGAAATTACCTAAATTTCTAAGTATCTAAAGCTAAAAAGACTGACCATGATATGTCTTGGCAAGATTCTAGAGGAACTGGAACATTCATACTCTGCTGCTTCGTTTATCAATTTCTGAAAAGATGAGTTAATATCTCTTGTAATTGGGAATTCATTTGTTTTTCCTTGAAGTATTTTACTTTGTTTTGTATATTAGGACAAGATACATTTAAATATTTTATTGTTACATAATACCCTCTTTCTCTTTATTAAATTTTTTTGTCCTAAGGTCTGATTTGTCTATTAATTGCTATGTCAGCTTTATTTTGATTTGCATTTGCCATATACATATACATTTTGAGCACTTATGTATTTTTATGTTTTGGATATTCTTCTTGTAGACAGTGTAAAGCAGAATTTTAAAATACAGCTTGGACATTCTTATCTATTTTTATTTTAGCATATAGTCAATTTACAATTTTGGTAATTAATCATACATTTTAAATTCTAGCATCTTGTATGCTTTTCCTTACTCCTTTTTAAAATATATTTTACCTTCATTCTGATATTGAACAGAAATTTTTCTTTTTTTTTCTTTTCATATACTAGATTTTAAGCTATACATACATATTTTCCAATGGTTAATTTTGAAAATTTTAACTTGTAGAGTTAACTTATCAACATTTGAACTTATTCAATAATTTTATTCTCCTTTCAAACAGTGCAAGGACTATAGAACATTTTAATTTTTAGTAAATTTAACTGTATTTTTAATTAATTTTATTTAATTTTTAAAAAGTAGATACTGCTGTGATTACTTCTCAGATATGGAATGAAACGCCCATTCAAAATTGGGTTTCTGATGTCAAGACTGATGACTCCACACACACACCAAGAGGGATGAAAAAGCTTATTACTCATATAGTGAGAGTTTCTGGGGAGAATAGGACAGGATCCCACACTGGTCTAAAAACAGTTTGAAAAAGCAGGGAAAGGAGACTGGCCAGGATTTTATTGTGGGAGATGAGGCTGGGGTGAGAGTTCCTATGTGCTGGCTGGGGTTTGTGAGATTTGAACTTCACACAGTGCCAAAGGAAGGAGCAACTGGGATTTCTTATCAGCTTGTTCAGATGTAGGGCAAAAAAAGGAAAGGTAAGTGGTGGGGCTTGAAAACTATCTCAGTGGTCAAACATAAAAAATGGAGCCAGACTCCTTATGACAATTCACCTCTGATGCTTGACTGATGAATCAAATATGCCATGCCTCATTTAATTGAATTCAAACTCATTTAAGTAAGGCATTTTGGCATTCTGCAAGGCCAGTAGCCTGAAACTGGTAAGGAGTTATTGCAGTTTGATATTGTTTATGAATTCCAAAAATAGATATTTGATTGTGTTTGTAAACTGGTCTATTTCCCTGGGCATATTAGATTGCATTGGATTCAGAGGTTTCACTTTTACTTGATTAAATTATAATTAAGTCTGCTGGGCCACGTTAGTAGGAAATTGAGTCCCTGCCCCCTTGGTGGGTGGGGACACACAGAGGAAAATACATGGCAGGGGAGTTGGTTGGAGTTTTGATGCTGAAGCCCGAGGAAGAAAAGAAACAGGAGAAGAACACAGAGAAATAGAGACAGCTCCATAGACATGGCAGAGGCCCTGGGAAGAGAGAGCCTGATAGTCTACAGCTGACCTTGTGGAGAGAGCAGAGCAGCTGAGCCCGGATAGAAACGAGCCCCAGGAGAGAAACAAGACTCATCCCAGCCTGCAGCTGATATTGGAAGAAGCTGGGACCACTGAGACTTAAGAGGAAGAGGAAGCTTGGACCCTTGCAGAATTCAGCAGCCATCTTGCTCCAACAGGTGGAAACAGACTTTGGTGTCTGTTAGAAGTAACTTATGCTTTATGGCCTGGTAACTGTAAGCTACTACCCCAAATAAATATCCTTTATAAAAGCCAACAGATTTCTGGTATTTTGCATCAGACCCCTTTGGCTGACTAATACAGGAGGTAAAAAGTTTGTTGAATACTTTAGGAGCTCAGCATTCTGTGTTTTCAGAAGTGAAATGAAGTTCCTTGGTTATTAATAATATCTGAAGTTCCAAAGGGAAAAATGAGTGTCTTGGTGTGACCTTTTACTGTGGCTTTAATGTGTGCAGGGGCATGTGTGATTTATATTTTGGGTATTTGTGAGACCAGAGGTTCCCAAATTTCTTTACTTTGGACAAGGAATTGTTGTTGCTGCCATTGACCAAATCAGACACAAGAGTCTTTAAAATGTGCACATGGGGCTGATTGTTGGTCAGGTATTCCATGCTAACATGACCGACTGAAGTTTAGCCAATTGTGCTGACCCTTAGGTTTCATCCTTTCCACCCCTGATGAGGAACATGCAGGTAAAGAATGAAAAGCAGCAGCTCTTCAGTGACGCTCCATCATATTTTATGGTGATGCTATTGTCCTTATAGGAACTCCCTTCACTGTTTACTCAGCTGGTCCCAAGTGGGCTCCCCAGGTAGCTAAGGGGTCCAGGAGAACAGAAGAGGGGTGATCTCCTCTAACACTGAAGCATCTGGCAAGGACTAAGGACAGGAAATCTCCCCACCCTCCCCACCAACACCTGCAGGTGGAATAGGCTAAAAGGTCTAGGTTTGTCTTTATCCTGTAGCAAGGAGATTTCAGTGGCCATGCTACACATGTGGGCTGCTGCTTCCATGACCCAAGGCATAATGGGCAGCTGGGTATAAAGGGTCAGGGGCTTAGGTCATGTAATAACCTCTGTTTCTAAGAGAACCAGTGTAGCATCAGCAATAGCCATATAGCATGCAGCCAAGGAGGGATGTTTCTTGCACTGGAAACTCATAGACAGCTTATGACCATCACTGGTGGATCAGGGACACCAGGAAAGGAGGCATGAGAGGAGGTTGCTAAAGCCTCTAAAGTGAAGGAGTCTCTGAGAAACTAATGAGAATACCTGTTGTATTACAAATTGGACAGATTCTAGAGCCTTTTGTTGCAGAAGGCCCTGTCCAAATGTGTCGATTTGTGTAACAGCCTAAATGGACATACATAAAATTTGTAAACAAGGAATATGTTGCCTCCAAATCCCAAAGACTAAAAGATATTGGGCTTGTTTTAACATTGTGAGAGCTGAGAGGATCATTAGCTATTTCTTGACAGGGTCTTGGATAGAGCAATTCTCAGTTTACCCATCATTTTCAGCAATTTAACCAAGGTGATGGGGCCTTGAACTATGAGTGGGGCATTGACCCAACCCCTGTTGTAAACTTATTTGGGAGTATTTATATGTCCTAAATAAATGTGTCCAATGAATCTCCTTGGAGGAGGATGTCGTCAGTATGATGCCATATGGTGTTTCTGGAGAAAGTTGGATGCAGTTAAGATCTTAACTGAATAGATTGTGTGCGATGGCAGGGCTCTGTAGGTGGCCCATGAGTAGCCAGTTAAATATGTATTGTGTCCCTTTCAAGGTGATTAGAGAGGCTATTGAAATAGGCACCGAACAGAAGACATTAGCAAAGCCTATGACTGCAAAATATTTATCAGTTGCTGATTGGATGAAGTCAGTAATTTCAATCATATTGGGTAGGACGCCTTAATTATTGAAACTACAGAATTAAGGTAGCAGTAATCCACTATGAGGCACCATTCATTCCAGATTTAAAAGCAGGCCAAATTGGGCTGTTAATTAGAGAAGCAGTAGGGATAATCACCCCTTTTCTGACTAGGTATCGTATAATGGGATTCAATCCTTTAAGACCCTATTTTAATTTATATCGGTCTGTATTAAATGTTTTATCTGCAGGAAAGGTCCATAGGGTCTCATTTTATCAAGCCAATTGTAAGTGCCAAAGATTTAATTTAATTTTAATTTATTACCTGTTTGGGTCAGAGCATCCATGGCCACAACGAGATATTTTAGGAAAATGGGCACTGACTACAGGGGATTTAGGCAAGGCAATAGTTCTATGGCTAAGGTGAAGCATACCTATTTGTCCTCAAAACAATTAAGTTCCCATAATGATTAAGACCATGAAGGTTTGCCAATTGGTGCATTTCAGCTGGTGTTAAAGTTAATTCAGAACATATATTTTAGAGGCAAAAAGCCAAACAGTAACCTTTTATGTTTTTGTTGTATAAATTCTTTTAGTAAATTTTGGATTTTCAATTGGATGATATTGTGGACCTCTGTTTTCAATTTTTGTGTTTCCTCCCCCTATATTCAGGATTTTCTTTTAGTGGTTACTGGATATATTTTGGTGAGTGGGGTCCTCTATAGCCTACTCATATTTTTAAGTTCCTCCCTCCAGAGATACTAGAATGAGTATCATCAGGGTTAGCAGCCTCCTCTGTGGTCAAGTCAGGAGCTGTTCCAGAGAAGTGCCATAGATGTTATTCCTTATAACCCAGAGGATCAGGAATTTTGTTGTGAAAAGAGCATAGCTATTAGCAGCCACAAAGTTCTGTAGTGTTGTAGTAAGCCACCTGCTTTTAGGAGTGTGACCTCATCCTACAACATGATAATTCTTCTTCCTCCTCATCACCTGATGGACCCATATATTGCACAGGGTATCAGTCTTTCCCCTGAGTATCTATAGAATAAGGCCAGTGCCTGACTGAGACACATACCCAATGGTCACAGGGAAAGACTTGCTCCTCTGACCATAGTGAAAGCCACGTCCTATGCTGGAATTGAGACTTACAATTCAATCTGAGACTCACAGTTAGGTCGAGCCTGAGACATGAAACCCAGGGCCACTTTAAGGAGGGCTCCAATCCCATTTTCCTGTCCCTAAACACTAATTGTTTAAACTTAGGTCAGTTAAATCTAAACAGAGATTTGGCAAATGCAGCACAAAGCAGCAAAGCTCAAAACTCAAGGTTGCCACAGGTGACAGCACAACTCAAAGAGCATACTAGCCAGCAGTTAACAAGAAGAAGGGCTCTGCTTGGTGATGGTCATTGTCTAGACATGGTGTTCTCTTGGTCAGTTGTGGTCATCCTGTAAATGTGCAATGGATTCTAACTCAAATTTTGGTTCAGATGACAGGACTGAGGATACCACACATGGGAGAGTTTATTACTCACATAATGAAGTTTTCTAGGAGAGCAGTGTAGGCTCCCAAGCTGGTCCAGAAATGGCTTGAGAGAGCCAAGAAAGAGATAGAGTTTGATTGTGAATAGGGGCTGGGATGAGGGTTTCTGCTTGTGAGTCAAGGCTCATGTGGTTTGAGCTTCTCTCTGGTGACAAAGGAGGGATCCCTTGGGATTTCTTGTCAGCTTGCCCAGATGTGGGGCAGTTGGGAAAGGGAAAGTTGTGGGGCTTGAAAACTGTTAGCAGGCAAGTATCAAATATGGAATCATACTCTTTATTACAGGTGCTTTAAACATCTAATCATCATTCTTTAGAATATTCTATCTTTTCTCTTTATTTAAATGTGTTTGTTTTGATTTATCCTGCTTGGTTATTCATAGAACTTCTCAGATAAGAGCATTTGATTTTCATCAGTTCAGGAAAATTCTATCATTAACTCTTCAAATATTGCCTCTGCCTCATTCTCTCTTTCTTCTCATTCTGGAATTCAAATTTACATATATTAGAATTTCTTGCTCTTCTTTCCATGTCTTGTGACCTCACTTTCATATTTTTAATCTTGTTAACCATGCATTGCCCATATTGTCTTATGAACACTATTCAAATTCAGTAAAGTACTTTTCAGTTATATCTTTTTCCTATTAAACTGCTTAATTGAGTTTTTTATAATTTTTTATTAGGAAAGTTGTAGGTTAACAGAAAAATCATGCAGTAAATCCAGGTTCTCTTATAGCCCCCTCACACACACATTTGTAGAAGTTTTAATTAATACTTGTAATCTAGTTAGTCATGTTTTATAGTTTCATTGTCTATTTTCACATTTTCTCTTCTTTTATTCAGAGTTTGATAATTATAGTATCAGAACTTTTTCTGGGTATGAATCTGTTATGTGAGTTTGCCATCTGCTTCTAACTCATAATATCTTGTTTTCCTTTCACGTTTGACTGTGAACTTATACTTTTTGGAAGTTTATCTGTGAAAATACTTTGAATTCTAGGATGAAGATGGGTTCTTCTAAAAAAGATTAGAATTTACTTCTTCAGGAAACTGGGGCACCAGTCTAGGCTTACTAAATTAAATTCTTCTCTTGAAGTTTTTTGGACTACCCATGTACTATACATTCATGTTCCAAAGTCACTTGAGGGCTGTCTTGGGGTTAGGAATTCTTGAGGAAGATCTCTTCCCCTCTTTATTCCATATCAAAATTTAAGACAAGCAACTTTGCTTGAAGTATTCCTGTGGAGAGGCTGCTTTATTTTATTTTATTTTATTTATTTATTTATTTTTAATTATTTTATTTTTTAAAAGTTCACTTCTACAGTGAGGTTGTAATCCTTTGGGGCTCATGTCTTCTATCAGACATCTTACCTTAGGAAGGCCCACTGGCTTTGTGTCTTGCTCTTGATGCTTCTTGGGGCCCTGAAAATCAAAGCTCAAGTTCATCTGGCTCATCAAATGCCCTTAAGACAAAAGCCAAATAAAGTGTTCAGCAAACATGTCTTTGTTCTCTCCCACACTTAATTTTTTATCTGATTATTCCTTATATTCTTGTAAGTTTACCAGTGGGTTTAAGTAAATTTATGGTTGATGCAGACTTTTTATTGATTTCATTGAAATGATTAGTTACTATACCTTGTACACCTTTTATTTTTATGTATGCATACATTATTATTAGTTATTATTATCATTGAATATCTCATAAACAATAATAAGAAACTATTTTTAGTAGTCAATAAGATGGTTTTAAACCATGGCCATATAAATTTGAATCTTCTTTTTTTAAAAAAAACTATTTCTGGCAAAAGAAAAGATATTGTAATTTTAAGTGTCTGGAAAAGTGATTCTTAAATTAATGCACATACGGTGATTGGTTTTGTTATTTTTAAAAATCCACATTGAGTTGATTTTAGACATATTTTCCCTGGCTTTATTTAAAAATGGCAGTTATTTCTTAGCAAATGAAGGATTCTTCACCTGCAATATTTCTTGTTTATACAATTTTTAGGGGGTGGAATGTAAAAAACAAAACTGATCATAGATATTTTTTATCCCATAGAATTTAATTTGTAGGTGAAAAGATATTTCACATGTGGTAGGCTGTTATATTGGGTGGTATCCTGCTGGAGAGAGAGGACATGTAGAGGCTTTGGAGGAGAGCTATCAACAAGGAGGAAAACTGAGGCCCCCAACCAGCAGTCAGCACCAAAGCCCCAGCAGTGTGGAAGAGTCCTTCTTGGACCTCCCAGTTCAGCCTTTCCTGCTGAATGCCACCTCAGAGAGACCTCAGTAGGCATCACGTAGAGCAGAAGGGCCCAGTCAATCGACAGAATCATGAGAAATAAGTCCCTGCTTTTTTAAGCCATTAACTTTAAGTTTTGGAATGGTTTGTTATGTAGTGATAAATAACTGAAACAGCATGTAAGATACTTAATTCAGACCTGGATACTGGGAAATTTTGCTTTCTTACATAAAAATAGTGTTATACTTGAAACCATAATATTCACTCCTTTCATTCTGTCACATGCTCTTCATTTTCAATTAACTTGGGAATTTGTATCAAGATACAAATTTGAGACCTTTTCACACTATCTTTCTTTCTAAAATACATCTTATTTGTGATGAAATCATTTGGAAGACCTCAGATAATTCTCTCTATTATTAATTTGATCCATGTTAAGTAAAGTGTTATGCAAATGTTTGCTTTAACTTCTAAGAGCTGTCACTAAAGGCTTTATTTTCTATACTGATGAATAATGCTAGGCTATGTCTCATGCCCCTTAATGCAATTTTGACCTTATTTGTGTTTAAAAAATCTCTGCCCTGAAAAGCTGTAATTCTGTTGAATGATTTCCCAAATGCTTGAGGAGTCATACTGTGTAATATTGGCTATACCTCACAGTGTGCAACATTCTGTTGCATGTAAGTTTTACCATTGAGCGATTTCATTTTGTAGTCTTCCTAATACCATCACATAATTAAATTGTAAACTCATGTGGTGTAAAGGTCAGACATTTTAAATGTACAAAAGCAAATGCCATGTATATTAAGGATTCTACTCATTAAACACTGAAATCAGCATAAAGAATGAAGGCAACATGTAAGTTACAACTGAGATTTCTAGTGCTGGAAACCAGGTTTGCAGCTTTCTGCTAATGTAAAGGAATCTTACAATTAATTTGGAAATATGCCTCCATTTTCTTGGAATAATAATGGAGGAAAAACATGCCTTTTAGATATTTTGAACCTAGTTATGAATAAGATTGATCGCTCTAATTGGTGGCCTCATTTTTCTTAACAATTTCCCTTGTAAACACACCTTAATTTTTGCTTTGTTGTTATTTTAATAGTAGAACTATAATATGCCTTTCTTCCTGATAACCAGAAATCGGGAAGATTATAGCTGACCAGTTCTTTACCTTTTAGATTTTAAAATGGGCACAATAGTTTGAAGCTATTTATTTTTAGAAATGCTTTGTTAAGGTTCAAGGATACTTGTTGGCATATACCAACTGTACTACTTATTTCATCTCACCCTGGTAAATGGATATTCCAGAGAAATTAAGGTTTACCTAATCTTGGGCAGTACTGTCATTAAATGGCAGTACTGTTATCAAAATATTAATATAAATTTTTCTTAATAGAAAATATCCCAGATACTCTTTGAGAGCATTCTGAATTAAAATTAAATGGGCCAGGTGCTAATATGAAAAGATAGTCATGTCAGCCCTCCCAGACTACCTTTCAACAATCTAGAAGAGCTTTTAGAAGTTATTTGCCCATTTATTTAGAACATGAGAATTACCTTAGAGTAGGTATAAATTTTAAAACTCCAGTTCTTCACTTGATACTTGAATTTCTTTTGCCATAGCCTTCCTAACTACACTGTGAAAAGAGTTTTTGATGTAACATTCTTTGTATGTCTCCATATGTGTATGTACCTGGGGAAAATGTCCAAAGATTTCTTTAGATTCTCAAAGAGATTCATAACTTCAAAAGTGTTGTGATCTTGATCATCTATCTCAGGCTTTTTAACCTGGATGTGACAAATTTCACTGGGCAAGAAGTTGTGATTGTTTCCAAATTCTTAGAGTGAGCTTAAATATACTTCCAATGGCTTCTATTCACTCTTCCTTGGTCTATCCATTAGGGTCAATGAATATAAATCAAATTTTATTTAAATATTCCAGTCCTTCAAAAAGATTGAAAATAGATATTCTGATTATTTTCATCACTTGTACTTTTTGGAAAATTTTGGTCTTCCTAATTTAAAACTGATAAAAAAAAAAAAAACATATTTTCATCAGGAGGTGAGGATGGACAGACAACCACCATACCAAGGAACCGAGAGAGTCTACAACTGCAAGCAAGAGAGTCCCATTCATCAGCCATATGGGATCAAAGCCCCCTTTCAATTAGAGGTGGAGTGGGCATCACCATCCCAGAATCCTCAGGATTGGGAAATAAAATATGGACTGGAGTGGACTTACTGGTATTCTACTATAGACTTATTGTGATTCTAGCAATGGAAGAAATTTTATCATTGATGTGGAGGTAGTGGCCACTGGAGGTGCTGAAGGCAGGGACAGGGAAAAAGAGGTGTAATATGGGGGTACTTTCAGGGCTGAGAATTGTCCTGAATGACATTGCAATGACAGATACAGGCCATTATATATCCTGCCATAACCTACAGAATTGAGTAGGAAAGAGTGTAAACTATAATGTAAATTATAGTCCATGCTTAGTGGCAATGCTCCAAAATATGTTCATCAATTACAATGAACATACTACACTAATGAAAGAAGTTGTTAATGTGGGAAAAAGTGGGAGGTGTGGGGAGTGGGGCATATGGGAATCCCTTTTTTATGTAACATTTTATGTAATCTAAGTATCTTTAAAAAAAAATATATATATATATATATTTTAAAAGTTGTTCATAATATCCTTTTATGTTTTTAATGACTATAGGGTGATGTAATTTTAGTGATGTACTTTTTTGTTACTGTTCCTAACATTGGTTATTTGTTATTTCACTTTTTTTTCCATCATCAGGATCTTATAGATTGTACAAGCCCTTTCACAATCCAATATTTGACTTTGTTGATCTTTTCCATTGCACTTTAATTTTGTATCCTATTAATTTCTGTGGTTATCTTTTGTCTTAGTTTACCAGGGCTGCTATGACAATTATCATAGAATGGGTTAGCTTAAACAACAGGAATTTATTGTCTCACAGTTTTTCAGGCCAGAAGTCCAACATGCTGTCAAGCCATGTTTTCCCTGAAGTCTGTAGTGTTCTGGTGGTGGCTTAATCTCAGTTTCTGTCATGTGGAAGTCTGTCTCTTTCTGTCTCCTCCTTAGGTTTTCTACTGACTAACTGTTCAAATTTCCTCTGCTCATAATGACTACAGTAATATTGGATTAAGGCCTACCCTGATTCAATCTGGCCTCATCTAAATAGGATATTTGAATTTTCTATTTAGAAATTAGTTCACACCCACAGGACTGGAGGTTAGGACTTGAACATGTCATTGCAGGGACATGATTCAATCTACCAGATTCACATTCTTATTTTATTTTCCCACTTTCTCTATGTTTAATTTGCACTTATTTTTCAAACTTTTTGAGATAGAGCCTTTTATAATTGATTTTTAGTCTTTAAAAATATGCATTTGGGAGCAGCTGTAACTCAAGTGATGGAGCGCCTGCTTCCCATGTATGAGGTCCTGGGTTTGATCCCGGTTACCTCTAAAAAAAAAAAAAATATA